>AYEL01088814.1:0-59955 GCA_000484575.1 Olivierus martensii | reverse complement strand
ATTTTAAATAAAACTATGTAATTATTTAATAATTAATTAGTTTTGTAAATAATTAAAAGATTTATTTAATTAAATATTATAAAAATTTAATTTTGGACTATTAACAGGAGAATAACTGTATATTTTTATGGAATTTATCGCTTACCATAGTTAAAATCTAATTATATTCTCATAAGTTACGAATGTGTATAATATAGGTTATCAGAAAAACGAGGAAAGCTAATGTGTGCTATTAAATTAATAAAGTTATACAACAAGGAGAAGGGCAGAACAGAGAATCCGACTAAGTTTCCCTTATTGATTAGTGCTTGTAGATCCTACAGAGCAGCTGAACGTTAATGGTTGTACACGCAAGAGAAATGGCACAGTGCATGACCTGTTAAGACATTTCCAGCCACGTACCTATTACTATAGCTAGTGTCTGTCCCCAGAGAAAGTGTGTCCAGCACGGATGAAATAATGTAACTGAGTAATCACTTCAGATGCCACAGAAAATAAAGTTTTATTTCTACCGTAAAACAATCTAATGTGGAAATTATCGTGTTTTTATCCACTTTTACTCTAAGCACTTCTAGGTAGCAGTATAATTTTACTGTAATTAAAAGTACCCTGCCTCTTAGCTGGGATAATTAGATATTAATAGGTACCAGGTTAGAAGTGGAGTAAATTAATAAAGTTTGCAATAAACCGTAACTCTCTCTCACTCTCTACGTCCGAGAACGATGCTGAAGAAGAAACTTACTTTAGGCTATAAAAACGAAAACGGATTTTTTACAAATTAATGGAATAAAATCCGTAGGAAACTAACGCCAATTAACGTGCTTGATGCACCGTAAATTATGAAATCATCGTTAGTTTACCGTTACGTAATATTAAAAATATGATTTTACGTTTTAGAAAATTGAAAAATTTTTTCTTCTTCCGGTCGACGTCACGTCGAAACGCTTACGTAAATTTAATATGACTTTTTATCCACGATATGAAGAATTAATAATCAAATGAGTATCCCTTAAAATACAAAATTAAATTTTCCATTTGAATTTTATATGAGTTTTCTAAAATTTCATTTGTAACTCGTTCAAATTAGCGTAAACGTTACGGCTATATACGCTGTTTAATTAGTGTGCACCGAATCAATTTTCCTATCAATTGTTCATTGAACATCTATTCAGTCAGCCAATCTTTATTAGTAATTCGCAGACCTATATATATATATATACATAATTCAATTCATAATTATTCATCCAGTTATATATATGTATATATATATTAAATGATATTAGAAATTGTTTGATAACTTTAAAACTTTGCATAAAATTTAAACAAGCGGAATATAACGCGGTTTAATTAAAGGAAAAATTTTTCCGAATTTAATTTTGATTCTATTATTCATATGAGAGTTCAGCAACATATTTGAACAACATTAATAAATGAATTTAGTTTAATCAGCTTTATACAAACAGTTTACCAAATTAATTAAATTTCACATTAGTGAACAACTTGGATTTGTCATTATAGCAAAATGAAATAAACGAATCGTTAGACAACTGGATACATTAACGGGTCAATACAATAAATAAGGGAATCGTAACTGCAAATGACAAATGTTCGTTGACATATCTATAGACAAGAATTTCCTGTTCTGCTAAATATCATTTATGATAAATTACATTCAGAACATAAATTTCCTGATTTTACGTCTAGATATATATAAATATAATCGTATGAGACTTTTTAAAACTATTAGATATTTCTTTCAAGTTGTGCTTCTTATTTAAAACTGTTTAAGGTCCTATTTTATTTTTGAACTATGTTAACAGATCTTCCAGGAAAAGCGAAATTACTTCATCTTGACCAACCTGCTGTGAAAGGAACACATACAACGTTAAGCTGTGAAGTAGATGACCTGGGAAGTCCTGAAGCTACAGCTTTCCACTGGGAGTACAACGGTAACGTTCTATTGGTCACTACAGCCAACTATACCATTGACCGAGTATCACTCAATAGTCGAGGTAACTATAGCTGTGCTGCAAAAAATTCTCTTGGCATTGGACAGAAAGGCTACTACATACTACAACCAAAAGGTAAGTTCAATTCGCTTAAGAGGATACAAATCTAGACTCGAGGCAGTATGTGTGTGTAGTGTAGTGTGTAGGGACCGTTTTATCCACTCAAATCCTTATAATGTTATCAGATGCAAACGATCGAAGTTTAATCTCGGTCGTGACTTATATAAGACATTCATAAAAGTGCATTTAACAAACACTTTCTTTCGCTAAGATACGTTTTAATTTTAAGTAATTTGAATTTGTTGAAAGTGAGAAGTATTTTTACTGATTTACATAATTAAAGTCTCACTAATTAAGATTCACGTTCAAATTTATTTAATTTCACCTATAATTAAAATCAAATTAGTCTCTACTGAAATTAATTCGGCGTAATCACAATACGTTTCATATAAAGTAATATATCTTTTTGCATTGGAATGTTTTCGAAAGTAATGGATTCTATCGCAAGAAATGCTGCTAGGTATTATCGATTGCAGAGTTTAGCTTCCACTAATAATGGCTTTAGTATAAGAAAAGAATTGTAAATGGCATGTGCGTGGTCCACTCAGTCAAAGTAGGTCGACTAGTGACTGATTGCGCTGTTCTCCTGTCGTTAATGTGTAATTGCACTTTCACACGCATCTATTGGTTGGCGCAAATCTCATCCGTAAGCTGACCAAACCATCATCTTACCTCATTCATTTCCTTTAGTTCAGCCGGGTGCACTATAAATCATGTGAGCCAGTTAGGATTCAATTCTTCTGTCCTTACTGCAGATATCAAATCGATCCCTTTGCTGAAGGTGTTCTTTGTTAGCCTCTTAAAGTACTCTTTCCGCTACCGAGATGTCTTCATGACTTTTTTCTGTCTTTTCTCTACGTTACATAGTTGTAGATAGAAGTCGATTTTTCACGCTCCTTGAGAAATGCTATATGGGTTACTGCTTATCTAATCAGATTCACCAAATGTGTTAAGGCGTATTATACGCATTATCCACTCAAATCACTTATTCCATTAGTACTTTTTTATATATTTTTAAGTTTAACGACTATTCTCCTCTTGTTTACGAAAATTCCGAACGATGCAACGTTCTGCCATATGCTTCTTTGTTAATTTACGTAAGAGATAAAAAGTTCTGTATAATTAATTAAATAAAATGCTCAAGAAAATACTTTAGGATATTCAATGGTATTTTCCTCGATTATTCTCTCCGCACTTCAATCTTGTTACTTAGAAAGGCGAGTAGTTGATTTTATAAGTAAGTTAAAAATGTCAAATACTTTAATAAGTTTTTGATTAATTTAAATTGTTTATGTGAACTTTTTCATCATACATCAGTACTCAAATTAATAAAAAAATGCTGTTATGGTTTCTAATTAAAAAAAAAATCATGCTCGACTTTCGTAATTCGAATTAAGATAAAATTTCAAATTCTTAAATTTAAACTTTACTAGTTTTCAAATATTTTTCAGTGATTTAAGATCTTATGATAATTATTAATCGATATCTTAACGTGTTTCAGCTCCTCCAGATTTCATAGAGAAACCACCCGATGACTACGGCGCGACACAGAATGACTCTTCTATCAGTATCTCTTGCAGAGTCGAATGTTATCCTCTCTGCGAGATAGACTGGTTAAAAAATGGCGTAAGCTTAAAAAATTCGAAAATGTATATCATCAAATCAACAGAACATCCCGAAGAGATCGAAGAAAACAGATTTCAGTCTATGGTTAGTACTTTAACGTGGAATTTGGCAGCATGGCCGGGTGGAGTACTCGACAGAGAAGTGGACAATGCTTATTACACTTGCGAAAGCAGTGGCAATGATGTTGGCAAAGGAGTCAGCACAGATACCTATTTTAGAGTTGAATGTGAGTTTACGCCCCGTTTTATGTAAATATGCTTAATGTACCTTATATAGTTTAAATATTTCTACATTTATGAATAATTTATATTAGTAAAAGCTTGAATTATTCATATATTAAGTTATATTCTTTCGTATAAATAATTTACCGTAAATGCAAATACATAAATCTTATTTCTGACAACTTAAGTGCGTTTACCATTTTTAACTTTTTACATTTATTACCGTTTTACAGTTTAGAATTAACATATTATCAAATATTTTAAAATGTTTAGTAGAAAAAAAGTATTAGTAGTAATAGTAATATAATTTTTTATATTTTTTAATATTTTTTAGTTCCTCCAGAAAATATAACACTTTCAAATTACGAATTAAGTGTTGTAGAAGGACACGTATATGCAAAAGTTCATTGCTCTGCACATTCATGGCCTCCTAGCACTTATCTCTGGAAAGTCAGGGAAATGGTAATTGCAGATACAGCTACTTTGGTAATAAACTATACAATACCACGTGATAATACAGGCATCTATATTTGCATAGCGAGCAATCGTCATGGAAATATTACTTCAGATCTAACAGTAAACGTGCTCTGTAAGTAGTTTACTTTTTGATTTTCGTGTGATATTATGTTTCGGTTTTATTGATCGGAAAATTTTGTTTTAGCATTTTATATTTTAAATATGATAATATTACATTATACACACATATATATAACAAAAGGCAGGAAGACAAAAACGTGCAAGAAAAGTTAATACCATATACAAAAACAATTGTTACCATGCTAGTTGTGCAATTCAAACGAATTCTTGCAGAAGTTAAATAATAAATAGAAATGGGATATAAAAATATATATTTTTTATTATTATTAAAACTGTATTTTTAAAAATAGAAAAAAAATTCAAGATAATATTTTAAAAAGTATAATAAAAAATACCCTAGAAAAATCTGCTCGAATTTTAAGTTAAAATCTGCTTTCAAATACTTTAATTAGATTTTGCATAAAAAATAAACATATCCTGTTTAACAAAAAAAATCTCTATGAAAAAGATAAGCTTGCTTTGAATTTTTTATTGTTATTATTTTTTTCTTAGATTTTTAAATCTACTTTCGAAAATACGAACTGAGTATCCATTTATTTTTCTTAGTTTAATTTTTTTTTAATATATATATCTAACTTTAATTGTTTTCCTTGTTGGCAAGTTTTTAATTAAAAAATATTTTTGTAAAAGTGCATATTCTGTACATTCAAAAGAAAATCTCGGATAATTATTTTTCAAATTCAAAAATTTTTGTAAAATATAAAACACATTTTAAAATTCTTGTGTCGTTCTAAAGTTAAGAAAAATCGAGTAATAAGAAAAGATATAGCTTTTATTTATTTTTATTTTATTTTATTTTATTTATTCAAGGCAGAATTTCATCAATTGAATACATGAAAAATTACTTATTAATAACATTTTTGAAATTTTCAAATTTATTTGTAAAAGCATTTTTTTTAATATTTATAAAAAAAATTCTATACGTAAATTGAAAAGTTCCAATGGCATTTGAATAAAATTTTATTTATTATTTTAATAAAATGTTATATTAAAAATTTTTCAATACAATTTGCTTATATTAAATTGTATGCTATGGCGTATGCAATGAATTTTACTCATTGGAGTAATAAAATGTTTCCTGAAAATGGGTTTACGATCCAATGTCTCTTTTCCTTATCTTTTTAATTCATATGTAAATCATTATATTGTACGAATTGTTTTCAAAGTGCTGGAAATTATATCCTATTAAAATTCATTATCTGTTTTCCTAATTTCGCAGCAGTAATAGATAATTGGCTCATAATGAATTTTAATATTAGGATTCTACTAAAGATAATGCAGTCTAAAATTCAACAACAATGCAAATCTTTGTAAGAAAATTGATTTTCGTGATAAATTGAATAAAATATCATCGATTCTGTTCTATTTTCGGAACTAAAATTTTATTAAGAATTATTCTTTTGTAATTTAAAAGATGCATTAAAATATCATTCGTTTCAGATTTATTCTGTTAATTCGCACGAACAGATAGCAATTTTAAGAAAATATCGATGATAACCATTCATAACCGATTGGAAGATATCGAGAATCCTTTGGAGCATGGGAAAAAATCTTTCTTACCATGCTCCAAACGATTTTAGTCGAATATTTCCTAAGCCAAAAAATTAACTTTAGAATCAATATTCAATTTTTTTTTTGTTTTTATTAATAACCATAGTACAGCATGGTAATTCAATATTGGACATACATTATTTGCAGACATCAACGAATTTATTTTCAGACATAAAATCGAATTTTCTCCTAATCACTAGAAAAAATAAGTTTATATACGTCTTTATTCTATTTATATAAAAATTTCTCGTTTGTATAAACGTTTTAAGACAATGGCAAATTTTTTTTGTTATGTTTTGTGACTATGATCCATGAACTGTGTTAATTCGTTAATTAATAACAATAATATATCGTGTGACATGGTCACATTTTCTAAGCAACAAATATTGTAGATAACTGAGTATATAGACAGCATAGAGTCTATATTGATTTGCCGGATAACATCTACTAAGTCTGCTATTTATTTTCATAATAACTTAGATCCCTAAGATAAATTCAACATCTCTCTTAGATTAATATAATCCCTTCCCTTTTACCTGAAATATTATGTCATAATGTATATACATTTATTTAATAGAAAGTACAGCCATGTTGTTTGAATTTTATATATATACATAAAAAATTTTACATATTTTTTTACATTCTTATTGTTTGCAAATCTGTTTTTTTTTTTTTTAATTGATTTTCAGATTTATCATCATTATTAAAAATTTGTTTTTTTTTTTTAATTGATTTTCAGATTTATTATCATTATTAAAATTATTTAAAATAATTTTAAACGCTTATTTATAAATATTGAACGAATATTTTAGTTTGATTTTAGTGAAGAAAAGAAAAAACAATAAATTTCTTCCGTTTTAAAAAGCTAGTATATAATATGCAGAAAATGGCTCCGAGCTATTCATAAATGTCAAAATCAGATAAAAGATATATGATGTTGCTAATATAAATTTCTATATTTATGTAAACTTAAAAGCTTTTTAAATGTATAAAATATTAAATGATTATATTTCGTTGTAAAATTTCAAATTTTATTATTTTAAAAATTTATTATTCTGGATAGTAAATCATATTTCAATATGTGAACTGAAGCAGAAATTTCTTCTTGAGTCGAAAATTTTTCGAGAATCTCTTTTTTTCTTTTATTTTTTTGAGATACTGTATAGCAGAAGTCTCTTATCAATATAATTGATTTTTCTCAGGCAAATGGTATTACATCCGTTCAGTTTCTTTATTTTGTCTGTTCATAAACTTTTCAATGCATCTAAATTTCTAGAAGTACATAATAAACTACGTATGAAGTTATACCGATATGTATATATATATATATATATGTATATATATATACTGTATATCCCCAGAGATACAGTTAGATACATGAGAAAAACAAATCCAGATCTTTTCATTTATGCACATAGATTCGAAATTGCATTTTCCTGCAAATCTTTAAATTTACTGCAGGATATTTCATAAAAATTGTTTTCATATGCATTCTAGTTTTATTCGAAAAGTTTAAATATAACTGTACACAAAGAAAATCATGAAGAAAAAAAAATTCGTAAATTTATTTGCAATAAAAACAGAATTGATTTAGAAGCATGCGAATGTTTTTCGCGATTTTTTTTTTTCCAAAATTTTAATGCAGTTTTGCTTTCATTTAGATGTAAAATTCTTTGACGTATTTTTACGTTATTGAGAAAATAATTTGTGTTTAATATTTATTCAAACTGCTTGATGATAAAGTACTTAGGTTATTATTATTATTTTTTATTTCTTTGTAAATGGATCGTCTGTTTAGCGACGTCAAATCAGGAAAAGAAGAACACATTTAAGAATAATCCTTAAATCCTTAATTTTAAAATAACAAACAAGTCAATCACATTTCGTTGAATGAGGTATTTAACTGCAAATAACTTCAATCTTATTTAAATTCGTGTAACGGTGCTAGCTTACCAAATAAATCTCGTATGACTAAATTCCATCACGCTTATTTTCGAAAATTAATTGTTTGAACTGTCGTCATTATTTTAGATATATACATTTTTTTTCCATTCTAAAAATTCGGATAATACGTCCACAATAACGGTAACTTGGTTTTGTTACGTATGTATTATAAATATATTAAGTGAAGTAAAGAAATGTCGCTATGAGGAGATTTTATGTTTTGGAAAATGTTGATCTGGATAATCAATGTTAAACTTAACAGATCGTAAATTTAATCTAACATTATATCAGGAAGAAAGTAATGAACTATCAGATCGTAAAGTTGTGCTTAGTTATTCTGCTGATTCCTACTTTTACACATCTCTTCTTAATTAAAACATGGTGAGCATTCCTCTTTTAGTGCCTTTCTACTGCGAAATTAGAGTTAACATGGGAGAACTCATTTCGTTTTCTCGTTTACAAATTACTTTTTAAAAAATAAATATATATATATATACATAATTATTTGACAAAATAACAATACTGTATTTTGTTTTCATATTCGCACCAGATACTATTAGATAACAATTTTTAAATACTATTCTAATTTTTCTGAAAAAGTAAATTGAGTTTATTCTACTGAAATTAATTAATTAAATTCATTTATTTATTTTTATTTGTGTCATATCATTTTTAATTAGTCAGACAATAGAAAACATTATTTTTCCTTATTGTAAATGAAAAATTAATTTTTCAATTTTTACAGTTGAAAAGATGAGATTGTTTTAAAAATTTTTCAAGATGATAAATTTCAGTTGTTGCGTTAAAATAAATAATTAGGATTACTCCTTAATTAGAATTTAAATTATATACTCCATATATTTTTACATTCAAAATTATATTTAATAAGTACATTCGTTGCATGAAAATTCTTAAAAACAAATAACAGAGAAAAAAAATCATTATGCATTTAAATCTATGTTTAATTTACGCGGTATTATTGATTGCGAGTTCCGAATGTGTCACGATAAACCTTTGATAATTGAAAAGTTTTGTTAAATTATACAGCTCATTTTTATCATTATTTTAAATAAATGTCGACAAAATTTATCAAGTATAGCATCTGACTTTATCGAATCTGACACAATAAGATTTTTAATGTTTAGTTTAATCGAGAAAAATTCTATTATTGCACTGGAATGTATAGTGTTCATTCTGTTTTCAGATAAACCCGATTGCATCTTATCTGAACGAATCAGCGACGAAGGAAGGCCAATATTTACATGTGAAGCTGTTGCAAATCCAGATATAGTTAATTTTACGTGGTTTCGTCAAAATGAAACACTTCACGAACATATAGTTTCTAGAGGAACAAAAAGTGTTTTGACTCTGCCAGCGAATAAACCTGAATACGATGGCGATTATTATTGTAAAGTGAACAATTCAGTGGGAGAATCCGATTTATGTCACGTTCTCATACAGACAACTATAGGTAAGTTTGAGAGGATTTTTTTTCTATAAAATAAAATCAGAATAACTATTCAATACATATGAATAAAAAACTTTTATTTAAAGAAGATATAATAAAATTAAGCTTTAAATTTATACCAATAGTTTTATCTTACACGAATTGTCCTATATAAATTTTTTTACGCGATCCTTCAACGATTTATATGGCAATTTAAACAATTTTACTTAAACCTAGGAAATTTAAATATATAAATTTTACATAAAAGTTGTTTTAAGGTATTGTAAATATAATCGAAGTTTTACTATGGAGAAGTGTTTCAAAAATATTTGTAATTTTGCTTACAAAAATTTACATTATTTAATAAAATTGATAATTTTAAATTTTTATATACTGTTTTAAAAATCTATTTTGCTTTTATTTTTTTCCTGTTAAAGATTTTAATTTTATTAAATTCGAGTTGACCTTCTTTCCGAAGGAAAGTAAACTAAAAATGCTTATAAAGATAATCATATTTGGTTCTGTTTTTCAATGAGTTTTTCACTCTAATAACTTTGAACAAATTATTAGGTTTTCGTGAAATTTGGTAGTTATGTTTCATTAAAGGAAGCCACGATGCTACACAATCATTTATCTAACTTCTAGCTCCAGCCATTCAAAAATGGCGGACGTTCAAACTTCAAAAGTTTCTCCCTAATAACTTTTAAACTATTTGACCAATTTTCATAGAATTCACTAGTATGGTTCAACCATTAATTTGAATTTGAAGTAAAATTTACTAAACTTATAGATTCATTTGTTTAAAAATAAAGGGCGTTTAAACTTCTGCTGTAATAATTATGGAACTATTTGATAAATTTTTATGATATTCAACTTAGAAATTGTCACTGAAGATGATTTTTATAAGAAATATTTTAATTCTGCATCTTTAGTCATTCAAAATAAAGAGCACATTGGGAAATTATGCGATTATTATAGTTTTTCCCAAAACGATTTTTCTTTATAAAAATAATATATATAAACTATACAATTACTTACTAGGAATTTTTCTTAGGAAAATTCAGATTTATGAATAATGTGCTTGTTATTCTGTCTGATTTATAAATTTATTTTAGTTTAAAACGAATACGAGAAACTTATAAGTGGACGTGCCATGAATTATAAATGATTAACATTCCATTGATTTTTCTGATACGTTAACCAGTCATGTCATTCTTAAACACGAAATAATATTTAACAAAAGCAAATACAGTATAATTTATTTGTCTTGTTAGAATTTGTATAAAATATTATGAAATGAAAATTCGTTAAAAAGATAATTGTTAACGTCGGAGAAAAAATATGTCATTTCTCTAATTATTATGTTATATTTAACTATTCTATAAACTTAACCATTCACACTCCTTTAGCACAGTGATATTACACGAATTAAACGACAAATTTGATTCTTATTAGTAATTTATCCATCCATAATATGATTAAAATTTAATTTTGATTAAAATGAACTATATGTTAAGTTTGTGACATTAAGCTTCTTGTTTTGAGGAAGAGGGTCCCATAACTAATTTTATTATGTAAAAGTGTTTATTCAAAAATATAAATTCAGATTTATACTCCTGTTACATGATTCAATGTCTAACTTTGCCGCTCGGTTAAATTATGTCAACTAAGAAACAAATCAAATTACCTCAATTAAGCAGATTTACTTTGGTTCATTGGCACTGTCCCCAATTAGTCTTGACTTGTGGGAAATTTCATGGAACCAAGACCACAAAGGTTAGAGGTATGCTTAATTTCAGACGTAATTAAACAAGAAGGAAATGAAGCAATAAATGACCTCAGTTACTCCATTAGCTGACAATTTTCCTTTGATGACGTCAGCGATGTCCATTTAATCCCAGAATTGTTGATCAGCTGTAAAAAGTCTTTCTCTCTCTTTCTACTCTTTCTATCTTGAACAGAATTATTCAAATTTTGTCGACTTTCGTAAGACTTATTATATATTATTATTATATTTTCATTCTTCTTTTAAATGTATTGTCACATGAGAATTAAATTCTGCACATCAATTGCTCATTACGGGATCTTCTTTGAATACCAAAAGCGTTAAGATTAGCATTTGAAACACTTTTGCCATTCATTTAAATGATCAATCAATAATCTTGTCTAAATGCTGCTTTCCATTTTTAAAATTTATAAGAAGAAAATTGATAAATGTAATGAATCTGTCATAACATTTGAACAAGATTTATGATTTGTATTTTTAAAAGAACTCTCCAGAAAGTTGATAACTATTAATGATAGTCTTCTAGAATTTTTAATTTTTCAATATATGTATTAAAATTTTTTTGAATATAATCTACGACTACAAACATTGACAACAGCTATTTTTCATTAGTTTTCATCAATTGTATTAATTTCTAAGTTCGATTGATTGATTAATCGATGTCTTTTGGCGAAGTTTTCGAATGTTTGTTTACGTGAAATAACCTGGAAATAATATTAAACTTCAGTAGTTTTCCAGCTTTTAAACGTTCAAACATTTATACTTTGACAAGAATGAACAGATCCGTTTGAAATGGCTATCGTATTTCAAGTTGTAGGACTATTAGAAAAGTTAGAAGTTTTGGAGAAATAGAGAAAATGTTTTTATCTTGATCATTTCGTGATTGATAGAAATAATCTGATGAAGGAATTATCTGCTAGGAGTATCATTCAGAAATATAATTTATCAAAAGATATATTACTGTCAATTTAAAACAGACTCGAGAAACAATTAAAGAACTTCTTAACTCATAATCTGTTTTAAAGTTTTAAACTTTATTGTATTCTTTTTTCATTGAGCTATTAATTAAATATTATGTAACATTATTCATAAATAACTCTTGTAATAAGCACATTTGCATAGATTATCTACTTACGTATGGCATATTTGTTCTATGATGTGCTATTAGAGAACATATTTCAGTAATTCTTTGGATAACTGTGAGAAGCTATTAATTTTATTGATTAAAATCACAGTTAAACATTTAATTTTTAAATTCTCTGCTCTTGTTAGTCTACATTATAATTAAATTCCACTTATTTATAAAATCAAACTAAACCGATCATATTCATAGGAACGAAAAAATATCATTGATTAATGTTGAATTACTATGGGAATGTGTCCACTACTACCATCGAGACTAATTTTTAAAAATTTATTTTTTTATTTTAAGCGATATAGGCGTTTAATAATAAAAATAATTATAAAACATTGCCAGTTTAATTTTCTTTAGTAATCAGAAAGATTTTTGGACAATCTCCACAATTTTACTTCAATTCTTTTGATTGTTTGCTACTATTCTTTTTAAGTTGCAGCAAAAGTCTTGATTACAGGAGTGCAATTCTTAAGACTTTAATATATAGCTTTTCTTGTTTTTACAATAATCATTATAGAAGTCAGACTTGAACATCTTTAAATTTTAATAGTTTGCATTATTGATTCGTAGAATCCTTCATCTATTCATCTTAGATAGTCTCTTGATCTATTGCTTTCACTCATAGTCACGAATTTTCATATTATATAATTAATGCAAAACATTTATTTGTAGATACACGTTTATTTTATATAATATTTAAATTAATAATGCTCCTCAGTTTTCCCCCCTTTCCTTTATTGTGCAACCGACTAAACAAAAAAAAAAAATTATTAATGAGATTTTTAACTTTAACTTTTTCTCTGCTGTTGCGTTCATTTTGGTTCACCCTGTATATGCAATCTATACATATGCATATCTTGCTTTATGACACTTTGTTAATATAGCACTTCTCAATTATATTCCATATTTTTATTTTATATCTCAAAATGAAAATTATCTGCAAAATGATACTTAGAATAGGAATGTAAAACATAAATTAATATACAGTATAGCTGGATCAGGCCTGGAACTCTCCTGAAAAACTGACCTGGAATTGAACCTGGATCCTTAAAAGTGAATGTTTTAAAACATGACCATCAAACCATGTATTTTAGGCTAAGCACTATTGAGCATTTAATGAATAATAGTATAAATGTTTTTAGGATTTTATAAACAGTAGCAAATGAAAAAAGGCTATGATTGGCTTTACAGCAGTGATCTGGAATGTAATTATTGCAATAATGAGGTATACCTGCATAAGAAATCTAAATAACTGTTCTCTCTTTGCTTTGAATGAATATTGATTTTTAAACTTGAACTAGAAAGATCAGCTTATACATTAGTATATATGGCATATGTGTGGTGTATATATATGAAATCTAAATTGCTATTTTCTTTTTGTTCTCGAAGTTATTAGATTTACACTTTAATATAATATAGGTTGAACACAGATTTTTTTGGACATTGGTGATCTGGCACCTCCTTTAATCTGGACTAACTTAGAGAATGCACTTGAAATTTTTGCAACCACCTGACTATTTTGATGGTGATTGCAGAGCAAAATCAATCTTTAGATAAAACACAAAGCTATTTTATCTTAATTGATTATAAACTTACAAAATATATGAAATACAGTGGATGATTGGTTAACAAACAGTTCAGACTATGAACAAATCGGATAACAAACACTTTTGCGAAAGATGTTTATGTTTGAATAATGAACACATATTCAGATAATGAACACCTCACAGACAAACTGTAGTGCCTGTGAATTGACAGAATGACAGGTTTAAGTCTTATGAGTTCATGGACTTATGAGTAAGGATGGGAGAACAGTGGTTTTCCTGATTAAAATGAATTCAGAGACAAAACAAATAAAGCTTTATTAAAGGAGGTAAGAGAGAGATTTTAAAATTTTAGGTCTTAGAATGGCACTCATACCAGGTCGAAGTCAATAGACTTGGGGATCTCTATAATAGAATGGCACCCATACCAGATTTAGGTCAATAGGCTTGGGGATCTCTATCACTGGCACCCATACCAAGTTAAGGTCAATAAGATTAGAGATCTCTAACACAGCAATGCTATTAATCACTTCCGAAAAATCCTGAAGAAGAGAGAAAAGCAGTCAACATTAGACAGATTCTTTATCATCCCACAAATAGAAAACATTATGATAGATGAAAATGCAACACTGTGTATGTATATATTATTGTTATTACATATAAATTAACATAGTAAGAAATTATATAATTTTTTATTTTATTTTTTTTTTGGGTCTCCAGAATGAATTAATCAAATTCCCATAAAAATCTATGGTAAATCAATGATTGGTTAATGAGCAATTCAAGTAGCGAACATCATCTTTGAACAGATTATGTTCATTAACCAATATTAATTTGTATGATATTAAATCTTACTATACTTATAGCTCTTTAACAGGAACTATTTTTTACTTTAAAATGTTTTTGTCTTACTTTGAGATTCTCTTCAGTAAACATATTCTTTTTTAATGAACATTTACTGAATATGTTTACTGTAGAAGGTCTCAAGTAAGACCAAAAACATTTTAAAGTATCAATAAAAAATAGTTCCTGTTAAAGAGTTGTAAGTATAGTAAGATTATTATTAAAGAACAGGAATTTTATTAAATGATGATATTAAATATTGATAATTTATTTTAGATGCAATATTTGAAATGACCTGAATTCATTTCTTTATTACTTTTAGATACTTTGCAATCAAAATTAGAATCAAATTAAAACTCCAAAATTTGCAATATGTATTCCACTGTATATACAATAATCCCTTATTTTTACAATATTTGTTTTTGTTATAGCATTAAACATAAAAATAATTGCATATTTGATCCTAAATTATTTCATACACATTCTTTTTAGAATACACAATATTTTCAATTATTTAAGTAATTACTGTTAGTCATGAAATATTCTCCCTTACATAATTTCCTTCTTAAAATTTAGAAAAGAAAATTAAGAAGAAAAGATTCATATTATTTTCTAATCTCAATTTTCATTAAAGTGATAGACACTTTAATAAAAATTGAGATTAGGCATCTAAATATTTGGCTGGCAAATATTTAGATATTTGCCAGCCAAAATTTTAGATAAATTTGCCAGCTAAATATTTAGATAAATTTCTCTAATATTTGGCTGGCAAATATTAGAGAAATTTACTTTAATTATTCTAAGTTTCTAAAGTATTATTATTTAAACATTGACTATAAATCAAAGCCAATAAACACAAAAGAAAGTTGGAAAAACAAATGGAATGGATATACAGCTAGTCAATACTAATTACAGGAAGCACAGATCATTGTTCTGATTCCACAATTTAGCATATTATTGTATTTTAATTTTTTATATATAATGGCACAATTGTCTAAAAGTGATTAAAAAACTATCTGTTATATAAACAATAGTCATTTTTGCTGAAAATTATTTCTAAAATTGATATTTTCTTCATACTATGATTAGTTTAAAAATATATAATATCTTTCACAAAGATTTACACTGCTTAATTTTATCATAAATACTTACATCTAGCCAATTAGCAAGATATATTAATTCCAAGAAAATTACTTTATTGAATGCAAAGAAGTACTTTCAGAATTCTTCAATTCCCTCTTCAGTTTTAAACAACTAAATTCTGTTTCAATACGTTGACAATTAAACACAAAGTAAATATACTTAAAACAATAACAAAAACTTTTGCTGTGCTAAGTGAGAATTTTTTCTATTTATATTTTGAAAGTTACGGTATATTAAATTATTATTATACACTTTAATAATCTTCATTAATCTATTTATTTAGACAAAACTTCCACACATGACTTAAGTTTAATATAATTAAACTTTCACACACAACATGGCCTAACAATGCCAAATTAAACCCTTCATATTAACAGAAAATTTAATTATTAGAAATAATTCAAGTAATAAAATTCTTTGTTTCCAATATTAAAACATTGTTATTATTCTGAATTATATGAAATTATTATAAATTATAAAGACTCTCAATGAACAGAGAATGCTTAAAATTACTTTTTTATTTTGATTTTAGAGTAATGGGATTTTTATTAACAAAATATTACGTGTGCTCCTCTACTTATGATGGGTTATGTTTTTATAACCCTATTGTAGATGAAAAAAAATTGTAAGTTGAAAATGGCTGATAATGGTAATAATTTTAGCAGTAAGCAATAAAGGTCTGATATTCTAAGATGGTAAATCACCCAGATTCTCTAAGGAGCAAAATTGTCTGGAACTGACAATCTATCATTGTAGATTCAGATCTCCTGGATCTACAATGTTGATAGGTTTAATTGACTATTTTCACTTTTTTATTATAGCAAGAGATTCTTCCCACTTTCCTATTTGTTGATTTTCCTGTGTCTTAATAATTTTTATGCCTTCCCAATTTATGTAGATTATTATTTAATGCCCTTTGTGCCAAAGCAGTAGTGGTTTTCTCTTTTTCTATGTTGTATTTGTATTCTAAAATTCTTTTATGAAGTGTGTGTGAGATGTACCCTATATAAAGTTGTTTTTGTTGTAAATCCATGTTCTTAAATTCGATTTGATAGACACCCAGGACTTAAATTTTATCTACCTGATCTTTATCATTCATCAAACAATTGAACACTGTTTCTTCTTTTAAATACTATGCTTTTTCCTAAAATTTTTTCTATCTTTTTTCTGTTTTAATATGAGTGGGTCTAATTCTACTTTAAACATTTCTTTAAGTTTTTTGTTTTTTTGTTTAAAGCTGAAGAGGGAATTCCAAAAGCACTTCTTTGCAATAAATAAAGCAATTTTCTTGGAATTAATATATCTTGCTAATTGGCTAATGTAAGTATTTATGTTAAAAATATAATAGTTTTATGCTTTTATTGATTATTTTTAATAATTGTTTTCATTTATTGTTTTTCATCAATTTTTATCATTTTATATTATTGTTTTAATCATTTTTATCAAAAGCAGTTTAAAATTGCATTTCAAAATACCACATGTGATAAACTAAAATTTGTCAGTAGAAAAATGTATCATAAATCTATATGGTGATCAGTCATGTTTGAAATGTTAAACAAGATGGCAGACTTTTGATAGAAAATATCATAAATTGCTTTTATTTTTGAGTTCAAATACAATGTTGATTTTATTTTTTACCATTATTTTTCCTTATATTTAAATTAATTAATTTAAATATAAGGAAAAATTAATGATATTTTTTATAAATACTTTATTAAAAATTAATAATATTCTCTTTTTATACTGCAGGAGGTGTAGTGATATTTATTTTTATTTCTTTGTTTTTTTAAGAATATTTCCCTTAATTTTCTTTTTTATTGTTTGTATATATGTACAAAATCATTTAACATAATATCATAGTTACAGACAGTATAACAAATAACATCTGTAACTATGGTAATAATTCTATCCAGTCCTATGATGGTCATTATAATTGAATATTACTACTGTATTTAAGTTTATAATGATTGTAGTATTTTGGAAACATAGGAAGGGTATAATTAATGGGTCAGAGATGTATTGATGAATTATTATTACATAATCTCTGTTTATTCAGCAAAATGGCTAGTCTGGAAATCCTCTGGAATCAAGATTACCAGAAAATCAGTTTTCAACCTTGTAGTATAATCTGCAATTTTTGTAAAGTAATTAAATTCTTTTTTCTAAATTTTATGTTGTTTCAATTTAAAATAGATATCAATGTTTTGAATGGATATCAAAGTTTAATCTTTAGCATTTTAATAACAGGAAAATATACTAAAAATATTATTATTATTTCATTAACTAAATTTCAAGAACAATATCCAAATAGAACCTAACAATGCCAAATTAAACCCTTCATATTAACAGAAAATTTAATTATTAGAAATAATTCAAGTAATAAAATTCTTTGTTTCCAATATTAAAACATTGTTATTATTCTGAATTATATGAAATTATTATAAACTATAAAGACTCTCAATGAACAGAGAATGCTTAAAATTATTTTTTTATTTTGATTTTAGAGTAATGGGATTTTTATTAAGAAAATATTACGTGTGCTCCTCTACTTATGATGGGTTATGTTTTTATAACCCTATTGTAGATGAAAAAAAATTGTAAGTTGAAAATGGCTGATAATGGTAATAATTTTAGCAGTAAGCAATAAAGGTCTGATATTCTAAGATGGTAAATCACCCAGATTCTCTAAGGAGCAAAATTGTCTGGAATTGAATCATATCCTTTTAAGTGGTAAACAATTGCTTTATTACATGGCCCTTGACAATTGTAAATTTTTAATAAAACAGAAAATATATTTCTAGCTAATATTTCATGAAAATAGTCAAGTTTGGAGTATCATAAGGACAATTATAAGATCAGATTAACATAATTCAAATGAGTGTAAATAGGGGAGCACTTGTACTGTTAATATTTAAAAATGCAGTTCATTTTCAAAGAATTAATAATTCTAATATGCAGGAATCATATCTAACAACCAAGCACTATCAGCAGTCTTAAAATTTCTTTAATTTAATTAAATAAATTAAAGAAATTTTAAGACTGCTGATAGTGCTTGGTTGTTAGATAAATGAGAAATAGCAGTTTAAGTTAAGAATTTGGAATCATATCATTTATTTGTTTTCATTAATGTTTTATTGTAATCAGAATAATATTTTCCACTTTTAAAATTTCCAAACACAACAAAATCTTGATAATTTAAGATAAAAGAAATAAAATACTTTTAGTTAAAAAACATTTACATTGCATAAAATAATATTAAAACAAATTTTTAATTTTATAATTTTTACTGAAATTGAAATATTTACTCAATTCTAGTAAAGAATCAAAAATGAAAGAAAATTTGAAATATTTTGAAATTTATGTTAACTACATTTATAAAGTTCAAAATTTGGAAAATTTATAAATGTATGAACTCAATCTACTGATATATAAAATTAAATATAAATATAAACTTTGAATTATTGCATAAATTTCAGATAATCAAGATTTAAATTAACAAGACTTTATTGTATCTGTAAACATATCTTTATAATAATTTTATATTGCCTTGCAAATATAAAAATTAAATCCTGGTCTATTAATACAAAAAATAATCAAAACTAATACTAGGAACTAAAATTTTATTATTACAAAAGCATTTTTGATCTTTTCCTTCTTTACGTTATCAGTTACATGAGATTTATTCTAAAACAGATCTCACCTAACTGATTGTAACCTAAAGATAAGATCTAAAAAATTTTATAATAAAAATTTTAGTTCCTGGTATTAGATTTGATTATTTAATAATAATAATGTTTATTTAAACCATTAGGTGATATTCCCTGTAGAAGAGAGGGATTACAATATTGGATAAGAAAAATGAAAATAAATACATAAAATGGAGATACAAAAATAACAGAAGTTAAATAAATTGTAGTGATGGCAGATGAAGAACACACAGCAGTTAAATTAAGTTGAAAATTGAATGTATAAAATTGGAGATATTATAAACACTAGTTTTGGAGAGATCCTGTAATTGCACTTGGAAGTTTTCAACACAAAGCTTGTTGAAAAAGTTAATGTTAAACTTACTTCGGGGAGTAGATAAATTTCCACACTCGACAACGTAATGAAAAAGGTTAGAATATGCTTGATGACAAAAAGGGCAGTCGTGATCGTTCGTTAATATATAAAATTTTGGAATGGAGCCTGATGAAAAACTTGTTGAGGTGAAGTTGCATGATTAGGTGTTTTTGTGTATAGCCAACATTACTTAGAAGGTACTATTGAATAGAGTCGGGTATCAGGAGATTCCGGTACCAGGGATGAAATTTTAAAAACATTATCTGGAGCCGAATTAAAATTAATGAAAACATTTGAAAATTTATTAAAAAAAATAATAATACGTTGTCGCTTCAAATTTCGTACCATCGGAAACAAAAATGAATCCGACGCTAAAAAGCACTTTTTTGATGTTTAATGGTATAAAAAATTTAAATTTATTAATTTTATTGAAAAGTCAGTAAATTATAATTTTCAAATCGTGTCGTTGGCATTAGGATGATAATCAGTGTGTCGGTAGATAACACTATAATTATGTTGATCAATCTATAGTCATATCAGTATTCTTTTTATTATAAGATAGAAAAGCTCCATCATTTTCACTAATATTTTGGTGAAGAATTTTAATCGGATACGTTATCAAATTAAGTCGATGCAATTTATATCCTCTTAAAATTATTAAATGGAGGATTTTGTCTATTAATAATTTAATAGACAGAAAATCCGGTCGAAAAATCCTCCGTAGAAAGAAATTCCCGGCAGTGCGAAAATCTTCGCCATGCAAAATTATCAAAATTTTAATAATAATTAAATTATTAAAATTAATAACCGCTTATTATATGCAAATGTAATGTTATAAATTTCCTTTATTAAAGCAAAATACAGTATATAACGTCATTTCATACTACTAAAGCGAGTGGCGAGCTGGCGTTCTGTAACCAAAATGGCGTCTAAATTTCCCGTTGCGATCACTCCCTTAAAGCGAAGCAGCGATATCTAGCGGCACTCTGCGGCATATCACCAACTTTGGTGATGGTATTAATACGCACGGAACAGTCGATTTCGATGTAAAAGCGTCAGTAAGAACCACGTTTATTTTTAAGTAGGCCTAATCTACTTCTGGTTTTTAGTTTCGAATAAACATTTCGAGGTAATTTGCTCGATTTGACGGCTAATCGCTCAGCCATTCGAGAACGACTTAAAATTACAACTTCGCCAATTTAGAATCGAATTTAGACAATACCACCTCTACTCAAAGCCTGATAGCGGTGTTTGTGACGTCATCAGCAGTAGGCTATTTGTAGATATAGTTTGCATGGAAGTTAATTTAATTTAATCGATAAAATAATATCGAAAATACAGAATTTTTTATTTTTATTTATGATTTTCTTTTATATATTAATAATATTCATTTCTTTGTATAAAGTAGGCCTATATGAAACTGAAAAAATATATATATACAGCGTGTATAAACTCATTATTGTAATTAGAATATAATAATATATATTATAATTTTACAATCAATTTACAAAATTTTAACATGAAAATTTCATTGGTCAAAATGCGACATAATTAAATGAACAAATTAAAGAATTTTTTTATTTAGCGTATTCAAGAATTTCGAGTTTCCTTTTCTTTTTAGAACAATTTGTATCATTCTTCATTAAACAAAATTTTTTCAGAAATATATTACATGCGGTCCATAAAATCGTCCGTATTGTATTTTCGGTATCTTGACCTGATTCACAATAAGGATCATTAAAAACAAAACTATCCTCAAACAGTTTTGTCAAAATGTATAATTTTTCAAAAATTTTCTTTGATTTTTCGAGGCTCAAAAAATCAATTTTCCTGAAATGATACAAATTTTGTTTAAGATTACATATGTATATATCATAGCATTTACAACCATTTCTTTTGGGTAAGTGAGTCCACTCCTATCAAATGTGTGAATCATTTCATTCCTACCATGAATTTTTTCATCAGTAGTTAAAATTTGTTGGCAGAAAATACATTTTAGTTTTTTCAAAATGGAATATGCGCGATAACCTCCCAAATATGTAAACACATTAAAATTAATTGAAAATCTGCATCATCAACAACAATATTCTGGTTAACCTCTCGATTTTCTAGTGTATTTGATAAATTAATATTTTCATTCCACTCATCATCATCGTCCATTACATTAATGCGTATTACTTGTTTCTTAAATGGTAATTCACACTTTATATCGCTTTGGATGCGCAACTTAGTTTCTGTCTCAAATAATTATCGAATAGAAATGTGATATCGCCCTCCCGCCATCCTCCTATACTTTCTGAATCGCTCTTCGATCGAATCAGTCCGAATCTTGCCTGGTAATATGTATCGCAATCCCAACTCCCTTACGCAATAATTACATAATTCGAGCAAACAGGTTGGCCGGATGGCCGCGTGGTAAAGCTTTGGCTTACCACCCTGGAGGATCCGGGTTCAAATCCGGGTCCCACACCTCCAATTTTTCAGGAAGGGTCCGGACCCGGCCTGTTGAACCCCATCCTTCAACCATCCGGTTGACCCCATCATGGGAGCTGGCCAGCCTGTGATGGGAGCTATAAATGGCCGCCGCCAGATAGACCCCATCATGGGTGCTGGCCAGCCTGTGATGGGAGCTATAAATGGCCGCCGCCAGATACAGAATATCCCATGAGGATATGGCGGCGTAATAAAACTAACCTTAACCTTAACCTCGAGCAAACAGTAAATAGTTATCTTTGGAGCCTGGTGAGTTTCTTTTGTTAATTCGCTTTTTTTTGCAGTCAATTTTCTCCCGTGTATCGAGCCAATCTATAAATTTATTAAGAAGACATTTTTAACATCTGTGGGTGAATGCTCTCTACCATGACACTTGTAGAAAATTATTTTCTCGTAAAATTTTGTTATTATTTGGTGATGTGCGCGTAACATTCTCCTCCCGCTGGTCGAAGACATTGGAAATTTGAGAAAAATTGCTCCTTTTCTCAACTTCTTGTTTTTTAACGGTGCACTGATCAATTGTCCTGTTTTTTTTATCATAGCCTGGGGATTCAGTCAAAGTCAGATGATGAGAAAACCGGTTCACATACCTTCATATACAAAAATTAAAAAACTGTAATTAAAATACACTAGGAAAAAATCACAGTGAGTGCGTTCGTATAAACGCAGGCAACAACTCATAGAAATTTCCCGGTTGTGACGCAGAGTAAATAAGATTCAGAGGCGAAGTTTCTCTGTCGGCACTTTGATCTTGGCGTATCTCGCTGTTCGTGTTGCGGCCATATTGTTAAATCGTTTCAGCTGCATAAGACAAATGTAACTTTCGCATTTTCAGTGAATATGTAGCATTCTTTCCATAATTAACGGAAAATAAGCTATTAAAACCGATGACTCTGTTTGATGAGTGCTATTAGGAAAAAGATAATTTTTAATATGGTAAACGAAAATTTTTTAAATTTCGGATGGTTTTGGTATACCAACATTCCTTTAATCATTAGTCTTTGAAGGTTTTTACTAACTTAATAAAATGTGATACACTATGAATCGGAAATATACCAAAAACGTTTTTATGTTTAGTTAATAAAAGCCTGTTTTTCTTGACTGCTGGCTTGTGCTTTTGAGGATATTAAATAATAAATTTGAAAACATATACGTTACAAATATAAATATTTTGAACAATAAAGTATAATACATAGTGTGTACTTATTTGTGAAAAAAGGAACTCACCAATTTAAAAAATATCCAAATGTTTAAACATTTAAAACACTAAATGAACAACAGCTCAAAGGCAGTTTGTAATGAAACAACAGCTGCCTTTGAGCTGTTGTTCATTTAGTTTTTAACATTTGGCAGCGTAGAATTTTTGGAATTATTTAAACACTATGCACAATTTCACTACGACAAGATTAAATGTGAGGTTAGGTTTCATACATGCTTCATACTTGACCTTGACATTATGTAGACAAAGAGAGGAGATTGGAACGGAAGTGAGACAGCAAACGATTGATTTTGGTACTTCCACATCGATGAAAAAATATATGTATTTCAAATAACAGTAGATGCCCAATAAGTTAAATTAAACCCTTTAATAAAAAAATATTTATTATTTATAGATAATACTGAAAATACCGGTATTTTACTTTAGTAAATACCCATATTATGAAATTGCAAAATAGCATGAAATACTAGTATTCGGTATACAGGTATTGCAATCACTAACAATCATCTTGGTAAGTTTGATAAATTTCACTAAATTTCTCACTTTTACTGGTGATTTTATATAATTCCCAAATGATGCTGGTAAATTTGATAAATATACCAGAATTTCTCACATTTACCGACGATTATGCATAATTTCAAAATGAATTTGGTAAGTTTGATAAATATCACTGAATATATTACTTTTAAAGCGATTTTGTATAATTTCTGAAATGTTCATAAATTGGATAAATATCAAGAAATCTCCCACTTTTTTGTTTTAATTAATAATTTAATTATAAGATTACTGTTTTCACTTTTACACCTCTTAGAACTCATTCACCTTTAACTTCGATTATCTCTAGCTGTTTCAGTACATTTTCAATGTCTCTTCCATACTCTCTGCTCCAAATCTGCATTTCTTTTCAAAGATGCTTTCAAGAGTCTTCTCGAGGATAGAATCTGGATATACACTTCTACATTTAGGGGCATATCAATAGCTCTAATATGATTTTTGTGTTAAGTTGTTGCAATATCATCCCAATCAGGATTGACTTAATGTTGTAAGCAGACAATGTACTGCATCGGGGAGCCTTCAGAAGGAGGGCACCAAAATTATCATTTTCTCAATATTGTAAGGGCACTGAGCAATGGCATACCCAGAATCTTTGTACCTCCTCCAAAAAAATCATCTATTTAATTTTCACCACATTTTATTTTACATTCTGCAGCACTTAACATTTATGACATGTTCGACAAAATTTACACGTTTTGATTTGAATTCTGAATTATCTATCTACATAATGTATATGTATGTCATATTTAACACCAAATTTTAAAAAATTATTTATGAATATCAATAATAATAATTAATTTTTAAGAACTGAAAATGATATAAAAATTTTTATACAAATATCTGATGAATTGTAATAACATTCTATCTCTGGGCACCATTCAGCTTGGTGCCCAGGGCGGACCAACCCTTCATCCTCCTCTGGCACTTAGTAGAAAGCTTCATTGGGGAGCTGGGACCCCTAGAGTTGGTACTGATCCCAAATTATCATATAGGGAATTATCTTTACTTGACATATATATCACACTTAGTTCATTTGCCATTAATTCATATTTCCTCATTTTTTTCATTTTCAACTGTTGTTAACAAATCTTGATTCCGATCTCAATAAGCCATATAATCTTTCTTTTTTTGTCATAAACAAAAATATAGGGCCTATCATGTTCAAGTTTTATAGACATCTTTATCCAGGTGTCGGTTCTGATTTCCGCATCTTTATTTGGATTTTATTTGACCGACTGAGATCATATTTTCTTTGATCATTTAAAGCTGAATTTATTACATAAATGAAGATAAATTTAGCCAATTACTTCATAATTCGACGAGAATGCATTATTTATCAAATTTACTACCCTAGATTGGCGATTATGCATAATGTCTGGTAAATTTGATAAATTAGGTACGATTTGTCATATTTAACCATTATGAACTGGCGACTGACTTATTTACCGTAATATATATATGTGTATATATGGATGCATGTGTGTGAGAAACTGCTGTGAGGGAATTGTGTGTCAGTGTACAGTACACATATTCAACACTGACACACAACTTCCTTGAATATGTATACTGTACACTGAAGACACTCTTCTCTTTTCTCTAAAAATGAACAAGTTGTACAATTAAATGGAACATATCAGAGGAAACAGATGAAAATAAATGCAGAGAAGATGAAAATACTTGCATTTGAGAGGGAGTGAAGAATGTACATGATGTGAGATCGAACTGAATAGAGTGAATTTGGAGCAAGGGAATGTGTTTGCATACTTAGGAAGTATGATTGAGAGGAGGGCTGCAGTGATGGTGAGATTATGAGAAGAGCAAATGCTAGATTAAAAGTTGTGGGGCACTTGGAAGGTATGTAAGGAATGAGATCTGTCAAAGAATGCTGGGATGACTGTCAGTGTGCACTGGTTCCAACATTGATGTATAGAATGTAAGACAGACAGCATTTTGAGTGTCATGGAGATGAGATATTTGAGAAGTGTTGCTTCTCAAATATCTCATCTCCAGATATTTGAGAGTGACAAACATGATTTTATCTGAAATGATAAAAGATGAAAGCAATTTGAAGTGTAAAGGAATGTGATAGATGCATTATGTAAGTCAACTCTGAGATGATTTGATCATATGAAATGAATGAGTGAAGA
Organism: Olivierus martensii; assembly: GCA_000484575.1. NCBI lineage: Eukaryota > Metazoa > Arthropoda > Arachnida > Scorpiones > Buthidae > Olivierus > Olivierus martensii. The sequence continues at coordinate 33,573 of AYEL01088814.1, read as the reverse complement.
GCAGTTAATAAAGCAAGGATTTACTGGATGAATGGAGGGTAAATGCAGGAGACTAAGGCCAAGAAAACAGTGGAGAGAAGTAGATGTATATCTGAGGATATATGGGTTTCAGAGTTTGTATAAGAGGTATAAGGGGTTTGTATGAAGAAAAGAATGATTATAGAGCAGGCTGTCCAACCTATGGCCCAGTGCTGTGATGAATTCAGCCCAACATAAAATTGTAAACTTCCTTAAAACATTGAGATTTTTATTTATTTAATGAAGTTAGATATTTAAATAATTAAAACTTCATTATCTACATTTTCTATTTCCATTTTTTAAAATTATTTGTTATTTCAGTGATTAAAACTTCTTTTCCTGCTCAATGATTTTAAAAGATTTCTGAATGAAAAGAAGTTTTATGCTATGACATTTTTGCTTATTTATCATGGTGGATATCATATATTATATATTATTTATTAACGTTTTTTGCTTAAAACTATTGTTAGATTTAGTATATTTTGTGTGTAGCCACAGACAATTTTTTTCTTCAAATGTGGCCCAAGGAAGCCAAAAGATTGGACACCCCTGCCATAGCAGAAGCAGATATTGTGGTAGAGATAGGGATGTGTGGCATTTGGGTGTCAAATAATTTTTTCCATTTGAGTGCTACCCATTCTGTTAAAAAGATATGGACATGACGATGATATGAAAATTCTAAGCAGATAACTGTTTCATTAAAATATCTGAGTTGTAAATGTTGTCCTTACCAAGAATTTTGACAGTTTCATTCACAATAATGTATTGCTTAAATTAATAAAAAGTAAATAAGCAATAAAAGATCGTTAATTGTGATAAATAGCATCTTAAGAAATATTGTGGTTATGCTTACTTGAATTTTGATCTGGCAGAAATAGTTTCTGGCATTGAAATAACATTAAGTCTTAACATTAACATTATTTAAGAAATAACATTAATTGAAGTAACATTAATGTTACTTGAGCAAAGATGGTTGTTTCCATTGTTGATGTATATTTGAGTTCTAACAAGGGAACATCGACCCGATGTTTCTGGGATTTTGCCGATATTTTGTCATCTGAAAGAGCATAAAGGTAGATGAAGAATCACCCCTATATTGGGGACCACTACTCTAGCGTTTTCGAGAAAATCACCCCTATATTGGGGCCACACTCTAGCGTTTTCGAGAAAATCGCTTTTGAAATTTCAGAAATTTTTTGCTTTACTTAAATAGCGAACACTCGGACATTCGACAACATGTAGTGGCGTAGTGGTTACATCGGGGTTTCGATGATCTGAGGTTGTAAGGTTCAATTCTCGGTAGTTTCAGAATTTTTTTTCCCCTCTGAACTTTTGCACTTTTTAAAGTTTACATTATATTTGGATTTTTAACAATTATTTAACAATTTTCAGATAATTATTTCAAATGTTTTAAGCAATTTACAAGTATTACATACAATAGTAGGACATAACTCTTCACAATAATTATAAAGTGTATTCTGGAATATAACTATACATTATTTGTGTAAAAGATGCATTTATCCTGACAATAAGTAAAAAATGTTTTTTTTTATGTATTGTCTTGTTAGAAACGAAAATATAAATGAACAAAGTGGTGCTAGTTCAGTACTGACTTGGTCAATGAAGAGCAGAATATATGATAGCAGTATTGTATGAGCAGCATTTGCTAGTTTTGTTTCTTATCCTTTATGCAAGTACAGAGGTGTTAAGAAGACAAGATAGTAGTGTTATACGTAGAATATTTCATAATAGATGAGGAAATGGCAAATCAACTTGTAGGCTTAAAGTAATTCCACCAAATTGTTCTGTACAAGAAAATTGTGTTCATTATAAAATAATGTTCATGTCAAGCGTTAATAACAATATACATAAATCCATCTTAACTATAGCACAATGTTATATATACAAAGGACGAAACAGCACAACAACAATGCATTTTTTTATATTTATTTAAAATATTTTGCAAAATTTTAGAACAGCTATACCTAATATAATTTATATGCCATAAACAAAAATTTTTATACGAAAAATAAAACATTTACTACGGGATAAAATAAACTAATACCACAAATATTGAACCGGAAATTATCGCTTAGAAATGCGTGGTCGAAAAACGCCTTAAGAAGATAAATATCGAAAACTTGAAACCATTGTTAATCACAAAAAAATCGATCAAAATGAACCTTCTCTTTCGTTTTTATATTGATTTTGTCTAGTAAATAAACAATGTACGAAAAACTCATTTTTAAATCATTTTTTGTTCTTATCTTTGCTAACCTATATTAAGTATAAAAGTTTTTCTCTTTGACTAACTTTTTATAGATACACACACCACACATATATATGTTACAAAATTGCTTCCTTTGTTAGTTAGATAAACATACCTGCATATAAAAAAAACACTTTTGTATAGGTATAATTTTAGAAAGCAAACTCTGAAACTCCGTAAAAAAGATTACTGTTATTAATAGAAAATTACTAGAATATTTTTTACATAAAATTACATGTCACAAGATCGCACAGTAACCAAGTTAAATTTTATTATTCCGAGATTTTTTTTTTGTAGTTAAGAAGTTCTTTTTTATCTATGTAGCATTTCTTACACATACGGTTACTCAAAGTTTAATAATTTTTTATATGTAAACAGTGCAGAGATCAATGATATACTTGCATTCCCAAACAAAATATTTCCAAGCATATTTAGCATTATATAGACGAAACATTTATGCATATCATAATATTTTTTTATAAATTTATCACTTTTTACTTTTCTTTCAAACATTAAATTATGCGCTTTAATATATTTTCATATAAAATTCAAAAATAGTGTATAGAAGTAGAGAGATGAAAATATTGTAAACATATAAAAATTCAGCTGAGGATTAAAAAAAAAAAAAATTATTCTTTTTTTTCCCTCCCTTTTTAGAGTAAGTTGCGAACTTATGACACGTAAGCTTATCGTAATAATTTATTTTTAGAAGAGTAGAGCGTGTTGTTTGCTATAAATTCTAAATACAAAAATACATAAAACAAAAATTAAGTATCATTACTGCATAACAAGAAACAACGAAAGTTTATAAAATAAATTTTTAGCGAATTATAAATAAAAAAAAAAAAAACGTAATTAATTACGTTGTTGTTCCGTTTAATTCTATTAAATATATAGATTTTTTTTTTTTTTGCATTTTTCAGAAACGTATTCAGGTAATTATTATTTAAAGGTCTTAATAAATCATTATCGGTAATAACAATTTCAAAAATTTAATGTCGTTCTTTTAAACAATGTAATTATTTATATATAAATATTTTTCTCTTTGATAATTTATATCGTGCTTAATTTAGTTTTATTAAACGTTAAATAAAACTCTATCGTAAGAAAATAAATCGAATAAAAATCGCCATAACTTACTTTCAATTAAATTGTGAATTGAATTAAATTTTACTAAATTAAAATTAAAAATTATGGCATTTAATTGCATTGAGATATTAGAAAGAATATCCCGCAAAACTTAATGTTATACAACTGTTTAACGTTATTATTCGAAGTTAATTATATAATTAAAAGAATTATTCGATATTAATGATCGATTTTAAACATACTTAATCTAAGTAATAAGCGATTCTATTTAAATTAATTCAGTACTTGGATGATAACTACTACTATGCATCTTTTGATGATAATGGTCTATATAATCAAGTTCTGCATAGTTTAAATTCCTATCTTTAACAAACTAAGTTAATTGAATCCAATTATACAATTACAATTAAATTTAATTTGTTATAATAGGACATAAATATCAAAATCAGTTTGAGGATAACATAAATATTTAACTTCCCATCAGTATGTTATGTAGGTAGAATAATCCTAATTTTGTTTGACTGTCCGAACAACAATTTTTTTAGATATTTTTCTCTCTTAAATCCACGGATTTCAATAAATCAATTGATTAATGATGATACATCATTCACTTTTAGGTTTTATCAATAAAACTTTCTATTGAAGAACGATTTATTTAGGTCTCAATAAGTTCTTATGTAACTTGTCCCACTTCTTACGAAAATTCATTACTTAATTGCATGTTGATCAATTAATTTTTTTTATTTAAATTTTATTTATAAAATATACTGCGATACAAGTTTCTTTATACCTTGGCTGCAGTTAATATATATATATTTTTTTTCGATTCTTTTTGATAAAATAAAGAAATATATCTGGCGGTGCTAGTAATCCTATTATCACAAGCAAAAGCCCAAAGGTCATAAAAAAAAACTTTTCTTTATTATTTTTTCTAGAAATTTTTTGATTAATTGTTAAAAATCTCGCAGACAGATCGATAATTTTTAAATTTTAAATCTTTTATAAAGTTTTCTAATTTATAATAATCTAAAAAATAAAATTTTAATACGCCTTTATGTGAGTAAAAACTCCGGTTTTGTTTATGCAAATTTATATTAAGCACAGCATAAATTACAGAGATAAAGCATTGTTGCACACGTAAAACAATGCAAAGCAATTTGCATTGTTTTACGTTTCGTTTAGAATTAAATTCGTTCACTGGATATTACCTTATTATTATTTGATTACTGTTAATGCAGTGACACTCATATTAGATGGTGCCGTCCCATAAAAGGTTTCCTATTTCAGGTTGTTAACCTTAGTGCAACCAATCGGTCGTGACCATTAGTTACGAACTGCAATATATATACAGTATATATATATATATAAGATGCATGTTACTATCTATGCAACAATTATGCTCAAAAATTGATGGTATTGTACTGTACTAAATTATTTACTCATTGATTTATAGTCTAAAATATTTAAGCTCTAAAACTGACCTGTTAGATTAGCATTGTGCGTTTAATAGATACAAATGATTTAATTATCAATTTGAGCTAATATTATTAAAAGAATTAATGATCACCATTACTTAATCAGGTAAACCGATGTAAAAAATAAAGAAATATCTATCACTACCAGCACCAGTCTAGTTCAGTCTATCACTAAAATTCTGTGGATGTGGCATCTAGGCCACGGTCGTTTCGTACAGCTACTGTGTCGAACAATAGGAGATTGTTGTTATGACCTCATATTCCTTTTCATGATCAGTCTGAAGTATCTGAATTAACTAGTTTCCACTTCTAAATTCCCTCCGAAAGATGTATCGTATAGATTCTTAACGTTAGGAAACGGGTGACAACGGTTATGCCAATCAAATGAAGTTCCTTCCTAAACATAGAGCCGCCCGTTAATGTTGCATAATTGGAATAACATTTTATGTCACGATTAGCATATTATTCACTCGTGCAAAGTTTAAAAAAATAATCTGCGCTTTATATTCTCTCAAATTTATCATTTTGTTACTATTCTGTGTACGACATAATCTTAAATTGGTGCAATGTTTTCTTCATTATGTACAGCACTCAATGCGAATCAGCATTCGTTATGAGCAATAAAATTTGAATACAAAGAATAAAATTGGCAAGAAATAAAAAAAATATATATAAAATTTTGTATACTTACTATTATATCAAAATTAAAAATTACATTTTATGTATGCTCGAGAATAAATCGATGTCATTCTTCATTGTATGTGATTCGCATCTTCTCTTTGGAATGGATACAAAAATCAAAAATATTAATTGCTTTATATAAAATTAAGCATTAAAAATATTTATTTATCATAATTAAATTTGCATTTAAGTACGATTATTTAGTGTATCTTTATTTTCGCAATTTTCAGAGGAATTTTTGTTAATATAGCAAATTCTTTTGTAAATCGAGAAAAGTTGAATGCAATTTGATAAAAATAAAGAAACGATCTGTCGAGTAAATCTTGGAAGTTTAATGCATGGTTAAAGTTGTTAATGTGAGACTAATGGCTATTGTTTATACATAAGCGAGTTGTTATCGAAAGAAAAAGTGCGATTAAATACATAAACCAAAGACTGATTAAACTTCAGGAAATTTCTCTAATACTTGTTTACAATTTGGTGTTATAATTTTTCCATACTAAATTTTGATTTAATACTATTCACTCCCGAATAAATTAATTCATTTACTTCCATTTTTTTAAATATAAATTTATATTTAAACTTTATTTAAAAAATTTAACCTTGATCGCAACAATGAAACTTAATCTAAAGAAAATGTCTCTTATCGTTTCTCTAGTAACCTTTTATTCTCATGAGGTAATTCTCAAAGAAAGAAATTTATTTCCACCCCTGGGATCTCCATTCTATCTAACTTTTTACACCAACTAATACAACTGAAGACAAAGCAGACAGGATACATCTTCAGGTTTGTTTATCTATAAAATTGCAATCTCTATCTACTTATGAACTAAAAATAACAGTTTAGCCCCAGGACTATTCCACAATTGCCAACATATTGAACTGACATGTGAATAACTTTACTGAAAGAGTACAAAACATGTCGTCTTTCAACTTTATATTAAGTCTATGAAGTTTTTTTTTAGTCGTAAAGACAAATATATATATATAAGTTAGATTGTTAATATATATTTAAAAGTTTTCCTAAATATATTTTAGATAAGTACACAATTCTTTTTTATTTGATCGGACTCATTGTAAATAACGACCTTCATTTCCTGGCTTGTATCTTCAAATAGCCAAAAATGTCTTTTGTCAACTTACACAAAGAAAAACATTTCTGTGTATTTTTATATCCATTTGATTGTGCTTAATTCGAAATTATAACGTTCTATATATATATAATGATCTATAAACCTTTAATGAAAATCATTTTTAGATGAAATTTATATGCAAACATAGAACATAATGAAGTATAAATAAATATCTGTATATGTGATGATGATGTTTGTTATTGTGAGCCTATAATTATTGATTAATTTTTATATATAACAATATTAATAATAAATAAATGCCATACATTACATAAATCATATTTCGTTTGCTATGTTAAATATGTATGTTTCGTTTCTTGACCTGGATATCATGTATGTTTCGTTTTCTTGAGTACTATATATATTTCATTTGTTACTGTAGATATGGTTTTTGTTTGTTTGTTAACGAAAAATGCATGAAATATAACATAACTTGAGTGCCATGTATGTTTCATTTGTTATTTTAAATATCATGTATGTTTTTGTTTGTTAATGAAATATACATGATATTTAACGTAACAAATGAAATATACATGATATCTAACGAAACAAATGAAATATACATGATATCTAACGTAAGAAATGAAATATACATGATATCTAACGTACAAATGAAATATACATGATATCTAACGTAACAAATGAAATATAAATGATATCTAACGTAATAAATGAAATATACATGATATCTAACGTAAGAAATGAAATATACATGATATCTAACGTACAAATGAAATATACATAATATCTAACGTAACAAATGAAATATACATGATATCTAACGTAACAAATGAAATATAAATGATATCTAACGTAATAAATGAAATATACATGATATCTAACGTAACAAATGAAATATACATGATATCTAACGTACAAATGAAATATACATGATATCTAACGTAACAAATGAAATATAAATGATATCTAACGTAATAAATGAAACATACATGTACTCAAGGTAACGAAACATACATGATATCTATCTTGAGTACCATGTATGTTTCATTTATTATGTTAGATATCATGTATGTTTCATTAATAACTTTTACAGTCTCTATATCCAAATATTTCCTTTACATAAATTATTTATCTTGAGTACCATGTATGTTTCATTTATTATGTTAGATATCATGTATGTTTCATTAACAACTTTTACAGTCTCTATATCCAAATATTTCCTTTACATAAATTGTCATTAAATCCGTTTTTATGCGTTAATCGAGATAGTTATGAAACATTTTTCCAGTTGTATAAGTTCACATTAAAAAGCTCGAGGAATATATAAAAAAACAACTTTAATGTGTCGACATTCTATATCCTAAAACCAGCAGATGAATAATGATAGAATGATGAGAAATAAAACAAATTTTAACTCTTTCTTTTAATTTTAATCGAGAAATCAATTAAATAATAATAAAAAAAATTTAATTTGTGAATTTTCTCCAATGTCTGCCACGTACACATCAATGAAAATTTTCAATATTACTAGACAAGTTGTTATCGAGTTAAAATGCAATATTTTCTTACTAAACGAGTCAATATACTCCATTGATTCAATGCTATATCAAGAGAGACATAATAAGCTATTCTTCGGTTCCACATATTTGTAATCGCTTTATTCTCTTGCCGATGCTAAATTTTTATTTTACTGTCAATTTAATTAAAGAACGACGCCAAATAAATTTAAATACATTAAATTAAGTCTCGTCGAATGATTAACGGAAAAGAAAAAACGATAATAATTACTTAATTACAATTTAAAAAAAAAAAATTATCTAAAATTCGATATTTTTAAGCATATTTATCAATCAAATTTTTGAACTTTAATCGAATTATATTGCATTAAATTATGCGACAGAAAAAAAAATAATAATTCGGATGAATATAAATTTCTTCAAGAGTTAGATTAATTATACCAAATTAATCTAATTTATCGTTATCTTGTAATTTTGTCATCGAAAGTTCTTTCGATTAAATGATATTGGATATTCCCAAGAGTTTTCTATGTTAAATCCTATCAACAGAACATTTACATTTTTTTTATTTTTAAGAGTAATTTATTTCTGTACACTTCAACAAAATTACGCTTTTAAATTAAAGATTTTATTATAAAATTTATTTGATATAAAACACGTTTTTATAATATGCAAACCGAACATAGCTGAATTCTTTAATATTGTTAAAATGTTAATAATAATAATTTTTCGTAATTAAGAAGAATAAAATTTATTTCCAAAATTTTTTACGTGTTTCTACATAAGAGATATGATCGAAATTTGTCATATACTTTATGATTAGGAATCCATAAAGTCCAAAAGAATCTTTACGACTTCACAGAATCATTACCGACACGTGATTTCAATACCATTTCTTTGTATACAGGATTAAATATATATTTTATACATAAGTTAAAAATGTTACTTATTAAAAATTACTGCAACTAAAAAAAATAAATAAATATTTACTTACGTGTCTATCTCCCGACCTAGTAATATTTATCCAAAAGCAAAGACATGGACGCGCTTCATGCCAACTGTTTCTTTAAGACTGTAAATGCGTCACCACACTCAACACATAAATTCAGTACCAACCTTGTTAGGCGAAACCGCCCAAGGTGCAGGGTGGTTGGTATAAACTGAGAGATGTTAGTCGTCCTCGCACCGGTCTCCAAATAGTACTAAAGCTGCTTTAAGCTGGCGTGTGAGTGACGCCAACTATTGAGAATGCGCAGAACAGATAGCACCTGTAAAGCTAACTTCATTCTAGTGTTCTGTAGCTCGACAGGATGGCGCTTGTTATCGCTGTAAAGAGAAGAATCCACTTCCATGTATACGTGTGTATGTATATATATTTACTTCTATATTTTTCTCCTTAAATAAAAGTGATAAGTAGTGGAATAAACTCCCCATCTGATATAGACGATAGAAGATATCATCAATCATCTAGATTGCTTGTCGAGTTATAACATCATTTCAAGTATAAATAAATATCTGTATATGTGATGATGATGCTTGTTATTGTGAGCCTACAATTATTGATTAATTTTTCTGCATCATTAGCGATATGGAATGAATTAAAATAGTTTTTTTTAAGTTTTATTTAATAAAATATTGTTTATCATCTGTGAAAATTATTAAATGCATAAAATATACATTATATATATATAATATTTAATTTATGTTAAATATGTATATTTCGTTTCTTAATCTAGATATCATGTATGTTTCATTATCTTGAGTACCATGTATGTTTCATTTATTACTTTAAATACCATGTATGTTTCTGTTTATTAATGAAATATACATGATATCTAACGTAACAAATGAAACATACAATACTCAAGATAGATATCATGTTTCTTTATCTTGAGTACATGTATGTTTCATTTGTTACGTTAGATATTATGTATATTTCATTTGTTACGCTAGATATCATGCATATTTCATTTGTTACGTTAGATATAATGTATATTCCACTTGTTAAGTTAGATGTTATGTATATTTCATTAGCAAACAAAACTTACATGATATTTAAAGTAACAAATGAAACATACATGATATTCAAGTTATCGTAAGTATCATGTATGTTTCGTTATGTTGAGTGCCCTGTATACAATATTTTTGTTTTTTACTTTAGATATTACGTATGTATCGATTGTCATCTTTGATATTATGTATGTTTCGATTGTTATATTAGAAATCGTATGTTTTATGATAATTAAATTCTATATTATGTGCATTTTAACTATGCACATAATATAGAAAACTGATGCACATAATATAAAATGCACATAATCAGTTAAAATGCACATAATATAAAATGCACAATTAAAAACGTGTCTTTATTAAAAAAATAAACATACACAATTTGCATAATAATCAGGAATATCGATGATAACTTCACACATTATATACATTATACAGAATACATTTAATATATTAAATATTTTGTAAATAATAATCGGCGCATATATATAATAGAATAAATTGTGAAATTTTTTAAACAAAATAAATTTTTTTTTATATTTCTGCAGTCGTTTGCATTATGGATAAAGTGGCTAGTCATTATATAACCTATGAATAAATACGTGACTTTTTCCAAAATTTTTTCTTTTTCCTTCTCTCGAATGTTATCTAAGCTACTTTAAAACTGCAAATAGAATTTTGATTAAAGAAACTGTTTTACTTAGGTTGATAAAACAAAAATTTATCGAAGTCAGATATCGATTGATGAATATCAAATACGTAGCATTTAATCAAATTAGTTTTTCTAGCGAATGAGAAACGACCTTCTCGAAACTTCTTCACATTTTAATATTTATCTTGATTTTTATTTATTTTATTTTATTGTTTTTACCGTTAAAATTAGTTTCGTTATTTTAAATAAATCTCTAAATAATTTCAAATCAAATATCCGGAATATTTTAATTAATTTTTAATTAGATTAATTTAAATGTTTAAAAAATATATTCTGCATAGCATTTACATGTGCTGCCATCTTGTGATTAAAGATAGAACGTTTACAAAATTCTAAATTTATATTAGAAAAAAAGTTTATTTTTTTAAAAATGCAATCACATAAATCCATAAAGGATAAACTATAATCTTAACTTAGACAGTAAAGAATATAAAATATATTAAACGTGTCTTCTAACGGTAACAGTATCCAAGCATGACTTAAAACAAGTATTTGAACTTAAGATGCTATTATAGAGAGCTATTAAAGGAAGACATAATGCGTATTGTTCATAAAATAAGCTTCAACTGTCGTTCTTACAGATTGCAGTTTTATAAATTAACCGGAAGTAATGCTCGAAATCCTCCTAATCTTCTTATTCTAACAGTTATTAATCGTTATAAAGGATTATTTCCAATGTTAGTTTTATTTTTAATTGAATAAAACCTTCCAAAAACTGTTTGGAAAATGTTACAACCAAAGATCGCGTAACGTCACTATCAGTTGAGAGTGAGACGGAGTATAATTTTATAACATAATCGTTTTTTATTTATGATAATAATTATTTTTTATTACAAATTGTTTAAAATAACACATTTCAAAAATAATTAAACAAAAATAACTAAATAATTTCAAATAAAAAAAAAAGAAAAATTAATAAATTCATCATTCTGAAATGTGTTGGCTTATGCAGTTGTTGTTTTCTTTTAATAATATCATTGAGCCTTGATTCTAAATCGGTTGAATGTATTCTTAACACCTTGTAAATATTCATCAGTTAATTTTGATCTCAATTTGGACTTATTAATCGATAATTATTTTCAATCAAGAATCGAAAGGAAGCTAATATTCGGAAGAACTGGGCCACGTGACAGGAATGCTGTTCAAACATGGCGTCGACAACCGATAAACTCTCGATAGATCGTAGTTTTTCAGTGTTTAAATTTGATTTTTTTTAAATTATTTTTTGCGTTCCATCAGTTTGTTTAGTCTTATGCGAGTCACTAAAGAATATTACAAAAAAATTGGATCGAATTAATTAAAAAACACGGTGGCGGAGTATAAATAAAAATTATCTTAATTTTAATCTAAGTATTCTATAAAATTCTTGTCAAAATTAAGGAAAAAATATTTATTGGCTGACTAATGTTCTCGGAAGTAATTTAAAATATGTCTAATAACACCCGATCACGGAACCAGTCTAGTTACTAAACTTATCAAAGTTTTAATTTAAGAATCATATTAAATAAGTTGTTATAAAATATAGTAAGTATCAAATTAGGGACTATATTTTAATAAATTTATATAACAACCTTTGAATATAAACTCTGAATTTCAGTAGTTTAATGAAATAATACGCAACTCAATACTCGACATCCGCTATTAATTTCAAAAACAATTGACCATTATGGGTGAGTTCAGAAAATGCTCCCAGAAGTCTCCGCTGAAGAAGCTAAAGAATGGTGTCATGATCCGTGGTGATCGCGAGATAACATGATTTGTGTTGTCTCTTGATGTGATGTCATTTTTTAGCTTTTCTAGTGCAGACTTCTCGGGAATTTTCTGAACTTACTCTATAATCCAATGACACTGCTTAGTGTCTCAGTTACCGAAGACGCGATGATTGTAATTCAATAATGTCGTCTAACCAGCATATCACATGATCGTGGTAACCCAATGAGATTGCTTAAATATTACTCCTACTAAGCTTTTAATATACTATACTATATACAGAGAGATTTAAAACACATTAAATTTTAGTTATAACTGTTCTACTATTAAAAAATTGAAAAACAAAATCAATATGAGATAAACGACAATTTATTTCGGATAATGCGGAATCTCGGTTAAACGAGAGTCAATTAATCTGGACTTTAATGTAGTTTATATCGATACTATCATGGAGATATGCTCGAATTCTTTACAAATTCTTTAACACTTTTTCTTTGTCATATTAAAGAAAAATTTCTACAGCCGATTTCGAGAAAAATTTGACGTAATCATTCAATGTAGCATTTTGTATTTATCCTGGATTTTCTTCTTTCAATCAGAAGATACTTCAGGCAAGTTAAGACAAATAAGGAATTTCGGATTTCGACTGCGATAAGGATAATCACCATCGTATTAATTTAATTTTTAAAAAGTGAATAATGTGCGAATAAATTGTTTTGAGATTTTCTGTAATTTGTTAACTAAACTGTATTGATTAATTATTACTTTTAATTATTTTTTTTTATATTTGTATTTCGATATCGTCAAATTGTTTTGCTTCTGATTCTGTACGTAACAACGTTGCTTCATAGCAGTGACATAAGCTTAGTAAACTTAGCGTACTGAAATTTGAGAACTGCTGGAACAGACAATTAAGATATCAAAATCCAACAAATTAAATATTTACATAATCTAATTTATACTAAAAAAAATTCACAGAATTTCCCATAAAACATAATAACTCTGTTCTTCGCTTTACTTGTTATTGTTATATTTGTTTTGAGTACACTATTCTATTCAGGTGATTTATTATTATTTTTCTAGTCATGATCTTATTTAATCACTGGTTTGAAATTACTGAGAGAACTTATACAATTAATAATCAGTACTGTGGAAGCTATAGAACGTTTACTGATGTTTTTTTCATTGCACTAAAATTTTGCTCACATTTGAAAATTGGTATAGCGATAGCTGCAACTGTCTTTATATTTTAATTGATTTGGAGTGCTATTTGGGTTAGATATAGTGTATATTTACAGAACCCATAAATCATAATATTACAGCTTTTTCGTCTAGAGCGAATTTATGGCAGTGTTATCTTATCTCCAGTCAAGAGCATCATTTCGTGCATCAGCATTCTAATAAGGACGACGCTTTTTTATCTTATATTTTAACAAAGAAAACAGTTTTCTCGAAAAATTTAGCAAAGATTCCCTTGTATTTTTATTCAATTTGAGCATTAATTATATTAAATCGCTTAAGTCAGATTTTATAATAATATTTCCTTTTTGTTTTACTCTTCTTTCCAACCTTTCTCTAATGACTGATAGCTGGAATTTTATATTAAAATTCTCTGATTATATATAGTTCTGTATATGCTATATTCTAAATCAAGATTAAGTACTGATAACTGATCTATTGTTTTTTAAACTTTTAAGCAGTTATCAGTATTGGATTTTGATATAGAAAAATAACATCGCTGTACTAATATAAGATTATACATAACCTTTAGGCATTAATTATATTAAATCGCTTAAGTCAGATTTTATAATAATATTTCCTTTTTGTTTTACGCTTCTTTCCAACCTTTCTCTAATGACTGATAGCTGGAATTTTACATTAAAATTCTCTGATTATATATAGTTCTGTATATGCTATATTCTAAGTCAAGATTAAGTACTGATAACTGATCTATTGTTTTTTAAACTTTTAAAGCAGTTATCAGTATTGGATTTTGATATAGAAAAATAACATAGCTGTACTAATATAAGATTATACATAACCTTTATATATACATATTGTATATTTAGAGGTTTTACGTAATTATTTAATTTTCAAAAAATGGGACTAAATTTAGTATCCATTCACAGACTATCGTATTATATAGAATATAATTTTATATACCCCTTTCTCACAGAGTTGTATGTGATCAAAATTAATATGCCGATCATTTGAACAGTAGTAAACAACTTAATTGATCTCCCTATCAATTGGTTGTCCATCACTCTGCAAAGTACAAACGCATGATTGCTTTCAAGTAAACTGTAACCAGTCACCCTTAATTGTGCTTATTGCTTCGAGGCCCATTTTAAAAATGGTGTTGCAGTTATCATTGTTGTTTTAATGATCGCTTACATGCAGTTTGTGCAGTTTTGATCATTCGATTGTGATCGTCTCGTGTGAAGAAGTTCATAATCCAATAGTTATTATTTATCGAACAAGAAATAAATTCTGTTCTAAAACAATATAACGATATGGAATGAAATCGTATCGAATTTAATGTTCCATTTGACCAATTTTTTACATGAGATTGAAATAAAATATAATCAATATTTTGTTTTAAATATAAGATTAATTTATGCACCGTATATTCATTGTTAACTCTCAATATATTGAATAATATAAAGTGCATCCTAACTACCAATAAATTTAAATTATTAAATTATAAAAAAATAATTTTGTCAACATATCTCCTCCTATTTCATAATCTACTAAATATTGATAACTAAAAGTGTTTTTGCTCGTAACATTCTTAGTTCCTAGAAACTCTCAAAGATAAAAATGTCTTTTAGTTTTTCCATTATAGATAAACGTTTTGTAAATTAGTATCAGATAGCATGGTTACAAACATGGCTACTTTCCGATAAAAGGAATTACAGTTAGATTTACTGGCAATATAAACTATGTACGGTAGAAGTGTGCTTATAATATAATCTAACTATTGTTGTATTTATGTTTATGGTTTTAAGTCTGCAATATTGACAAAGAATTAATCTCTCACCAATTTATAAAGTTGTTTTCCTTATGTACAATATGCGCATTTGGAAATTGTATATATATATAAATGTCTTTCAGAGAAAATGCCAGCTTCGTGACAAGTAACATTTTTAAGGCACTTCAAAATTTAAAATAAAACTGTGGACAAGGAAATAAACAATGATATTTTAATATTTATTCAATTATAATATTTATTTATTTCACAAAAGCTTGCTTACATTTAAAATAACAAAATTGACAAATGTGGAAAAAAGCCTCTAAAATCGTGAGGCCAGGGGTAATTTGCATTCTCTCTTTGATAGGTACTATACAGGCTGTATATATATTTTTGCATTTTGTGACTGAACTATTTAATTTATATAATTCCAAGCAAGATATTGAAAATATTAGGTTTATAACGTTCATTTTTACTTATTTCCTATTTATATATATAAAAATAATATGCTTTTTATTAAAATATTTATACGATAGCCCATTATCATTATAGATAAAAGGAATTTCCTTAAAAAAAAAGACAAAACTTTACAACATTTAAGACGAATTTATTAAATAAAAATCTCACATTTTCTAGAAATAAATATTCTTAAATGCATAAAACGTAAATAATTTATTAATTATCCTACATTAATGTATAGAATATTATAAATTCAGCAACATCAAGATAAAACTTTTTATTTCCTAACTTTAATTATGTAAGCAAAAAAATCATCTATAAATTACTTGTATTCTATTACTTTAAAGCTAAATAAATCATTAAACTTATTCTTTATTTATAAAATGTCAACGTAGGGAATTGAAAGAACTATAAAAAATTATATAACTTTTTATGGTTTTTCTTTAACATTTAAGTTATTTTCTTTAGATATCGAAATTTAAACAGGATATAAAGATAATTTCAAGAAAATTTATGCAATTCATCAATACTGAGAGATAAAATAAATTAATATTATGTCATCTTTTATCTGTCCTAATTCATTTGACTAATTCTAACGATATTATATTATCAACACTTTATCAGAGCGACAGTAAGACATTATTTACCTACTGTCACTAAAAGGATTTAGATAAACTGAAGGGGTGAAATGTTTGTATATCGAGGAACAATATCCTGTTTTCAAATATGATATAAATATCTCAGTGAATTACAACTGAAGCACACAATCAACATGGCATGGAATGTGTTGTTACTGCTTTTTTTCTTCAGTTATTCATTAGCTGATGAAGGTTGGGAAGAATGCGATGAAGATAAATGCAAGTTACCTAGATGTCTTTGCGCTAGTCAAACTCCTCCTGGTGGACTGAATCACAAGAATACTCCGCAATTCGTGATGTTGACATTCGATTCTGCAGTGAATTTTAATAACTTTCCTTTCTATCAGGAATTAATATTGAGAAGCGGAAGAAAGAACAAAAAAAGTGGATGTTCTATCGCTGCCACATTTTTTGTTTCGCACGAATACACTGATTATGTGCTTCTAAACAGATTATACAACAGAGGAAACGAAATTGCTGTTCATTCTATTACGTAAGTATAATTTTGGATTATTTAGTGTATTTTCGTTTATTTTATGAATTTTTTATTAATTTTTTCCTTTCTCACATTTGTAGTCATACGCCAGATGTTGACAGATGGAAGAATCTTTCATATTCAGAATGGAAAAATGAGATTTCGGATATGAAAAAGATTATTTCGAAATTTTCACGCATTCCACCGACCAAAGTGAATGGTGTTCGTGCTCCTTTCTTGCAAACTGGAGGTGATACTTACTTCACAATGTTAGCAGATGAGAAATTTTTATATGATAGTTCTATGCCAACTCTACGAAGAGCAAATCCTCCTTTGTGGCCTTATACTTTAAATTATGGTCTACAACAAGATTGCCAAATAAAACCATGTCCCACAAAATCCTATAATGATCTGTGGATAATACCTTTAGTCAATTGGTTTGGACTTCCTCAGATCGATAAAGCAACAGGACACGAATTCGAACAAGCCTGCGCCATGGCAGATGGGTGTACTCCTGAGCCTTCAAATGCAGAAGATACTGTGACTTATTTAAAAAAGAACTTCGAACGACATTATGATTCAATCAGCAGAGCACCATTTCCCATTTTCCTTAGAGAGGGATGGTTGCAAGACAAAGAAAGGAAAAAGGGCTTCCTGAAATTTGTTGACGAACTACTTGAAATGGAAGATGTATATTTTGTCACTATTGGAGATGTGATCGACTATCTACGAGCACCCAAGAACCAGAGCGAATTCAAACAATCTTGTCCAAAAGTGATTACCAGATGCTCTGTTTTCGATTGCACCTATAAGATAAAAGGACCAGAAGGAGAAGTAGAGAGAAGGATGAGAACCTGCGACAGATGCCCCAGTACTTATCCTTGGGTAGATAATCCCTTAGGAGAAAAGTCACATTAAAACATTCCTGTAAAATATATATGTGAATTTTTCTTTATTTTAAAATAAACTTTATTTTGAATTTACTTAAAAATACTTTCTTAAAATAATATTCTGCGTTTTGTAAAATATAAGATGCAATTATCTCTCTCTCTTACACTGAAACGTGAATAATAAATATAACTTTTAATCAATAAAAAAAAATACTGTTGCAAAATTCTTATCGAATTAATAAAACAAATAAATTAAATATGATAATACAGTAATATAAAATATTAACATACGTCAACAAGTGGCAATAAAATGTGAAAGTTTTGTATCAATTTAATATTAAGTGAATAAATTAAAAAGCCATATAAATCTAACATTCTTTTCACTAAAAACATATCTGAAGAATTTTTTTTTGCCACGATTGCGTTAAGTTACTAGAATGGTAAATTAATATTATCAGGCTAAAGATAAGGAAACTTTAAAGCTGTTAGTCATTGTAAGTAAACAATCGTCTTTTAAAAGCTTTCTGAAATGATTTAGAGATTTTGCTCAATTTGTGCTCGGTCATGGTCGAATTCCTGGCATTCACATAGGGTATAAAATACCCAGCTGAAAGCAAAAGAAAGTCAGAACACACTGAAAAATCCAAACATGAATGCTATGAGAATCATCGGTTTTCTCTTGCTGTTGGTTTCAGTCAGGTAATTATTCGAATTGATTTTCTAGCAAGTTAATCAATTTTACTAACAGTTAACATACTTTTTAGAGCAGACAATGAGTGTAAGTGCTTTGGAACTGTTTTGGATGGTTCCAATCGCACTCCCATACTTACTATGACTTATCCAAATTTGCTGGGATGTGATGAAGCAGCTGAAGTTGCCTGCAAGGAAAAATGTGCTACTAGAGTAATAAAACCTTTTCATATATCTTCCTTTAAGTTATAAATATTATTATAAATTTTAACAGTTTATTTTGTAGTTTTCACAGGCAACTAACGAAGGAGACTTAAATGCCAGACCGTCACAATTAGGAGGCCTTACTCTAGGAGATTTCGTGTGCATGAAAGTAAGCGACGTATCGAATGCTCAGCTGACTGTTTATGCTCAAGTATGCCAAAGTGATAACATGGAAACAGGAATCACAGGAAAGCAATCAATTTGCTGCAGCAACAAAGTAAAGAGCGATTGTTAAAATTTATTCAGAATATTTTGTAGACAGAATTTTTGGATAAATAAATGATATACTGTATATTAAAATTTAGTTGTTGTTGTTATGCTCTTTAAATTTATGATTTAATTTTTATGAAAAATTAAAATAGTTTACCATATAATTTTTAGACATTTTCCAAATGTATCAAATTGGAGATATACTGTATATGAGCGACTGCTTACTAGTAAATATAAAAATCATTTGTGATTTCCACTATATTTAATCCACACTCAACTTTTCTTTGAAATATAAAAATAATTAATAATTTTTCAGTATTACATAATAAAAATTGCAATAAGTTTTCTAATAATTTTATTTAAATAATTAATCTTGTATGTAAGTCTATATAAAATAAATAAAACAATTGTTATAAACTAAAGAACGTTATGCTTCAAAAATATTTGCTTTTTTTTAGAAATCCTAAGAACAATTTTATTTGGACCCCTTTTTATTTGTATTTTTATAAATTTAAGAAATGCTTAATGTGAAAAATAATTATTTCTATTTTCAATGATATTATTTTCTTTAAAAGCGTTAAAATACAATAATTGTTTTGCTAGTAAATATCTTAAAATACTCGCTAATAAAATAAAGTTTATATATTTAAGATTGTAAAATATAAGTGAAAATAAATATTAAAAACAAAATTTAAGAAAAAAAATATAAACTTTAGTGTATAAATTATATTATATTACTTCATAAAAATCTATTTTTAAAAAATATAACGTATGGTTAACAGACCAGTACCAATTGCTAGAAAAATACATCGTTAGAAAATATATAAATAATAATATTTAATTAAAATCATAACGTTCAAGTAAAACTCTCCTTAAAACCGAGAATATATGGATCTCATTATCTTGTTTCTATGCAAAACAATTTAATCTTGCATCAAGTGTATTGTCCAATATACTTTTGCGAGTTCAAAAAATATATTAAAACGGCAAGAGTAAATTAATAGTATATTCAGTGAATAGAGGTAATAGTTTTTCAATTATACGAAAAATTAACTTTGTTTATTAATTAAAAGTAAGAATTTTTAAAACTTTAATTATTAAAAAACAGAATTATTTATTCATGCAATAAACTTACTTGTATAGTATTATATAAAGTATATACATATATAAATATATTTGTAAGTTTTCCATGTCCATATTAAAATAAATTAAGAAAATGCGTTATAATGCATTTATATATTCATACGTTAATTATTATTCTTGTAAATACAGTATATAAATTTGTTTTAAAATAACTGAAATCGGACAGAATGGATGAGAATGATTGAAGATAATACTCAATCCGGTGCAATAATGTGACCTAACTTGAAATTATTAATTAAATATATAAAATATCACACACTTACTTTAAATTTATTGTTGATTATTACGTTTACATCTTATAATTAAAACTACACAAATTAGTATGAATATTATATTTAAAATTTCATAAAAATTACAAGATGAAGTATTCGTCATTATCGGATATTTCTAACACTTATTCTAATTCTATTTTATTGATACCCATATTGGAGAATTTCTAATTTCTTAAAATATCTGTGTTTATAAAATAAATATTTAAATATTTAAAGACAATAAATATCTATCATTTATTTCACAAGAAAATTACAATCATAGTTAAATTATGTAGTAAGTCATGAGAGAGCACTGGTGATCTAAACGTTAGGAAGTTGGACTACTCCAACAGAGTCCAACGTTAAGTTGATACAAATCGTTATTTTGTAGGTATCATTACTAACTGTAATTATGATTAAGAATATAGAGAAAAAATTGTTTTAAATCAAGTGGAGTTGAACTCTTGCTGTTTTCAATTTTACGTTTCGGGTTATATATTCAGGATGGGCCATGGCCCACCCGGGCCCACCCGTAGTTACGTCCCTGGTTGGTGGGTTCTTAAATGACATCTTCACTTAAATATCTTTTGCAAAAAATACTAATTGAATAAAGTAAACCAAACTGTGTATTATGAATAACTGAATTAATCATTTTTATAGACTTCAGAACATTTAATTTCTTTTTAAGTGCAAATAAAGTAGAATATGATATTTCATTAATTGCTAATAAATTAAGATTTATTGGATTTTCAAGGTTTTAATAAACACTTCTTTATTTATTTTTATTAAAATAAAAAACGAAGAATGCTGTATATATTCCTTATGAAGTTTTCTTTTACTTTTTATGTTTCATTACATCAGTAATGTATTAATTTCATTAAAACCATTTATTATATTATTTTCTAGAATAGATGGCCATTCATTTAATCCAGCTATGCCATATATTTGTTGTTTATCTGTAGAAACCAATAATTTTTTATACATACATATATATGTATGCGTATATTTATGTATAAAACATCCTTGAAAGAACATTAGGTAATATTCATATTTAACCTAAATTTTGCTTTTTCGCTATAAGAATTTTTATGAGATCTCCTTACATAATGATGGCCGATCAAAGTAACAATTCGAAGTTTAAAAAATCATATCTGTGAATATATTTGGTGGTATTTTATCCGTTTGAAAGAGTTTCAACGTCAGTCTGTAAAAGTATTTTATATTGCATATAAAAATTAGATAGTTCTTCCTTATTATCCAGTTTATTGAGAGTTAAGTACATATTTAGAAGTACCTCGAGATTTTATTATTTATCATCCATAAAATAAAACTTTTACAGCATGCTTCAATTATAATTTCGTATACAGTACACAGTTTTTCTGGTTAAGGAAACTAGAAAATTTCTTAAGATTAAGGAGACTAAGGTATAAAGTATTTGAATCGCTTATCTAACTTACAGTATCCCATAAAAATTGTTTTCTTTCTTTCTTATTTTTTTAATGTGAAATGATACGAAGCACTTCATCTTCATTACTTATTAAATGGAGATAGTAAATACTCATTAATTAATGTTTTTAATTGATAACATTATAAATCGAATTTAATTATCCTGAAAGTCAAATTTTATTT
This sequence comes from Olivierus martensii, assembly GCA_000484575.1. Taxonomy (NCBI): domain Eukaryota; kingdom Metazoa; phylum Arthropoda; class Arachnida; order Scorpiones; family Buthidae; genus Olivierus; species Olivierus martensii. Next base: position 11,378 of record AYEL01088814.1, on the reverse strand, counting down.
TAGAACATTATTTTTTATTTCAATTATATATAAATATCAATAGATATTTTCCTGTGTGACTTTATGCTGCTTTCCGCTCGGCTGTACTAAGTGGCGGGGCATTCCACAAATGAAAAGCATTTTGGAAATTGTAATAAATTACAAAATTTTCGTTACACTTAACTATAATATTAAATAAACTTCAAACTTCACTACATACAAAAATTAAATATTTAATTAGATAACAATATTTTCAAAAATAACATATTAATAGGAAAACACAACATTATGCTTATTTCTTTATCAGAAATAAGTTTGGCGTGCTTTATTAAGAGCAAATTCCGATATATGTAGACGTAAATTAATTTCATCCAATAATTTATGCTGTACCGCTATAATTGATAAATTTGCTAGGCGTTCTTTTTGCATTGTCGCTCTGAAAGAGTTTTTGATTATCTTCAATTTGGAAAAAGAATGTTGGCTAGTTGCTACACAAGCGGGCAGAGTTAAAACCATCCTAAGTGGGACAAATAAATTAGGTAATGTGCCTTGAAGTTTGTAGTCGACCGGATGGCCGCGTGATAAAGCTGTGGCTTATCACCCAGGAGGATCCGGGTTCTACACCTCCAGTTTCAGAAGAGGTCCGGGCCCGGCCCGTTGAACCCTTTCCTTCAACCTTCCGGTTGACCCGTCATGGATGTTGGCCAGCCAGTGATGGGTTCTTTAAATGACCGCTGCCAATTACAGAATATCCCATCAGGACATGGCAGTGTAACAAATCTAGCCTCGAAGTCGGCCAGATTGGCCGGGTGGAAATGCTTCGGCTTTCCACTCTGGAGGACCCGGGTTCGAATCTCGGGTCCCACTCCTTAAAAATATTTATCATGGGGTCCGGGAGAGCCATGATAAATCTGGTAAAACCATCCTGATAAATGGACCCCATGATAAACATTTATCATGGGTCCCGTCGATCCCCGTCCTCCACAATCCGGCTGACCCCTCCGCAGAGATCGGCTTGTTTACCCCGCCACATAGTATTCTAATAGAATGGAGTGTGGCATCATATGTTGACCCAAAAAAAAACATACTGCCGAGGCGACTGGATGAACAGTGGTAACCATCGGTGTGCCTCGCAGGATGACCCGGGTTCGCGTCCCGGATTTTTTCGGGGTAATGGGCCCGGCCCGGTGATCTCCGTCCTTCACCATAGTCCCCTCCACGGGTGTGGGTGCAGCCCGTGGTTGGAACTGGCCCCACCCTGGGATACTGGGCCCGGCCCGGTGATCCCCGTCCTTCACCATCCGGTCCGCTTACTGGGCCCAGTCCGGTGATTCCCATCATTTACCATCCGGCCCCCCTACACAGGATGTGGGTGCAGCCCGTGGTTGGAACTGGCCCCGCCCCCTTAGTAATATCCCTGATTGGGAAGGGGACGTAAAATATGCAAGAAAACATACTGCCGATATAATGCGATTCAAAATTTTCGAGCGAAATCATATCTATTATTTGTTTATATTTCAATTATAATAAGTAGAGACTAGAAATGATTCACTATATCAAATAATCTTCTCGATAGATTGATTATATCGAATTTTAATAATAGTTGTATTTTTTGCAAAGAAATTAAAGAAGTAATCTTGTCCGAAATTATTAGATTTTAACAAATCCTTATAACAAGATTGCAATGTTAAATTTACAATTTATCAAAATTAATTATTCGATATATTTATGCATTTGAGTTTGATACTTCAGAAAGACAATTTTTTTTGTTAACAGATGACGCAACATATATAAAAAAATGTAACACTCACGCATGAAATGTAATTCCAGGAGTCTTTTTTGAAGGTCTATTTGTGCATCCATACGCTGAACAAGCCGTCATTTCAAATAAATTTAATGATTTTTTAAATCAAGCTTTCTTCGTGGCTTCGAAGATCTCGATGTTTTGAACTATCCAAGATGGCCGACACTGTGCAAAATTTGCTTCAGGAAAATCTCGTTAGGCGGTCTCCTCCTAACCTCCTTGAAACAAGCCCTTCCACACTATGTTGCCAGGTTAGCGATATTATCGCTAGATTTAGCGACTCATAATATTTAGCGACTATGCTAGCGACAAAAATTTTATTTAGCGATTTTTATAGCGATATTTTAAATTTTATAGTGAAATTTGTTTTAGTTTATTATTAATTAATTATTAATTATTAATTAATTAATTATTAATTAATTAATCATTATTCCATCATTGGAATAAGAATTATTCCATCATCGGAAGAAGGATCCTATTCCATCATTGGAATAAGAAGGATCTTATTCCAGCAGGATAATGATTCCTTCATTATCCTGCTGGAAGATCCAAGAATTCCCAAGCTGCAAGGCATGGATGGATGGTTGCAGATTCTCTCGCAATATGTTCAGATATTTAAATTGTCCATCGTGCCCTCAATAAATACCAGCTTACCCACTCCTGATGCAGCCATCGAGCCCCAAACCATCACATGTCCACCCCATGTTTAACAGTTGGTACCAGATTCACCATTCGCATGTATTCATTCGCCTTCCTCCACACCTTACCACGCCCATCGCATCCAAATATATTGTACTTGCTCTCATCAGTAAACAGCACAGTATTCCAGAAGGCAGAATCCTTACCAATATGTTCTTTAGCAAAGTCAAGCCGTTTTTGTTGATTTGCTGCAGAGATGAGTGGCTTCTATCGTGGCACCCTTTCATGCATACCTCTAGATCGTAATACTCTCCGTATGGTTTCTGGATGAACAACTTGGCCCGTAGCCTCTGCAATATGTTCTGTTGGAGCACTTAATTGAGGATTTGCCCATATTTGTTTACAGATAGCCCAAGCATCACGTTCACTTAGCTTTCTTGGACGGCCTGTTCTAGGTTTATTGAACACATTTCCGGTGTTGTTGAACTTCTGGATAACAGTTTGAACAGTTGCATGACTTTTCCCAACAGTTTTGGCAGTTTCTCCATATGATTTGTCGTCATTTCTGAGCTTCACTATCACATTATGCAAATCTGCCAATAATTCAGTTCTAGGACCCATCTTGCTAGCAGGAATTCATGGAATGCTTGCTCGACATTTATATTATGCCAAGATTCTTGACAACTGCTATTAATTTTATGTAAATCAGATAACACACCACCTGGTGTGGACATTTGCATACTGTATGTAGACTTTTGTGGCAGCCCATTTTTAGTAATTGTGCAATTGTGCACAATGTATATTTACTTTTGCTTTTGTATTTGCAATACATGCTCATGTACACTAAATGGTTATATTAAAGTATAATGATTACTGTCATATCTGCTTTGCATAGCATGAATGTGTCATTTTAGAAGGTGTATGTAGAATTTTGTGACTGACTGTATATAGCTGTTATGTTACATATGTAGCATAACAGTTACATATAAAAATTTATTATACTTATCCAATTCAGCTATACATTTTATAGTGTTGCTAAAATTTCATATTTTTATTTATTTTTTAGATATTAACATTTTTGAAAACAGAAAATTAAAATCATTGCTTTACTTTTTGTGTTGTATGAAAAATTATAAATTTTGCAAAATATATTTCATATTTTATAAATCTAGCTTTTTTTTATTTAGTATTGTTTAAATTCAACCAAATTTCTCTTTTGTATCTTTTACATAGCTCAAACTTTTTTACTTTAGCAATTTGTACAGGGGCAAGAGAAATAGACCAAAATCATTTTATTTGTAAATATAGCCATTAAAAACTAATAATTTCATGTGTCTGTAAAAGACATTTATCTATATCATATTTTATAAAATAAAATATAGGAAAATGTCATAAATATTTATATATATTTATGCATTTTTTGCATAAATATAATTCCTCTAATTTCACAAATATTTAATCTATGTAATATTAAAAACGACTATTATTAAACAATAACAATAATTAAACAAAATTATAATTATTTTTTTATTGTAAAGAACTACATTAATATAAATGTATTTTTGTTATTAAGCACTTAATGAATTGCATACTGCTTTACATTTTATTTAAATGTTTTTATTTAATAAATATTAAATGGTTTTAAAATCATATAAATAACAAGCACTGTTAACAGGAAAGAGTTTTTTATTTACATAAAATATTTTCAATCTCTCTTATATATTCTCTTCAGTACAAAAATAATTGTGTCAATATCAAATGATGATTATTCTTGTACTGAAGAGGATCTATAAGACATTTTATGTAAATAAAAAACTTTTTCCTGCTAATAGTGTTTGTATTTTTATTTGATTTTATTATGAAAGCAGGTAGATTTATAATTCTTTAAATGGTTTTAGTTAATATTATTGAAGAGATGAATGCAGTAATTAGAATCCATTATTTTGCTGGAATTTAGTTATTTTTTTTATAGGAAATTTCTCTTAAAATATATAGTGGGTGATCGGTTAACGAATATAATCCGTTCCAAGACAATGTTTGTTATCCGAATTATTCGTTAACCGATCATTGATTTACCATAGGTTTTTATGGGAATTTGATTAATTCGTTCCGGAGACCCAAAAAAACATAAATAAAAAATTATATAATTTCTTACTACATTTATTTATATGTAATAACAATAATACATAATCTTGCATTTTCATTTATATGTTTATTTTCCAATAAAGAATCTGCCCAATATCGATTGCTTTTCTCTCTTCGTAAGGATTTTTCAGAAGTGTTTAATAGCTTTGTTGTGGTAGATCTTCTCAAGCCTATTGATCTCAACCTGGTATGGGTGCCATTCTAAGATCAAAAAATTGTAAACGCTCTCTTACCTTCTTTAATAAATCTTTGATTTGTTTTACGTTGTCTCCTCTCTTACCTTCTTTAATAAATCTTTGATTTGTTTTACATTGTCTCCAAATTCATTTTAATAGGGAAAAATTACTGTTCTTCCATCCTTACCCATAAGTCCACAAACGCGCAACGCCTAAGCCTGTCATTCTGTTAGGTTAGTCAAGCCGAAATATCTTAATGGAATATTTTTATCTGGCAGCAGCCACTTATAGAGCCACCATCATCACATGCTGATCAATATCCATGATAAGGTCAACCGGAAGATTGAAGGATGGGTTTCAACGGGCTAGGCCCAGATCCCTCCTGAAAAATTGGAGGAGTGGGACCCCGGATCATCCATAATGGTAAACCACAGCTTTACCACGCAGCATCCGGCTGACCTCTCATTCCGTCAGTCCACGGATCCTACAGTTTGTTCTGTGAAATGTTCGTTAACCAATCACCTACTGTATTAAGAAATTAATGTGGAGGGCTCAGGCCTAGACCATTTGTGTCCCCTTTACAGCTGGCTGAATCCTCTACAGGTATGGACAACATATAATAGGGCTTGTTTTGCTCTACCACTTAAGTAATTAATTGTCAAAATCTGGTGACAAAACATATATGCTGAATAGTGTATTAGGAATACATGTGAAGAATTTTATTTTTATATTAAAATTATATGAATTTAGTTAACATTCTCTAAGAAAAGTGTTCCCAAACTATGGATCAAATTTCTGAAACTAATATGGGGATTTCTGAGTTGAAACAATTTCTATAAACATGAATCCTAAAATGCTTTCTTAATATATTGCTATCCAAAAATCTCTAAAAATGATGTTCTCTGTATTTTTCCATAATAATTCCATTAATGTATATCAAAAATTAAGCATTGAATGTGCTCCCTATCTCTTTAATGGTTATGTTAAGTGTAGTTTTAATGCATCAGCCAAAAATAGATATTGATTCAAGGTACAAAATTTTCTAGGGCATAAATTATAAATGCTACAGTTAAAATTGGTATTTTTATTGTAACTTTATTATTGTCCAAGCCCCTAAGTTTATTCTTAGGCAAGAATAAATTTTCTCATTAAAATTATTAAATTACACTGTTTGCAATTTATAAAAATAAATTAATTTTTGAAACCATTTTTGGTGTATCAAGCTAAGTTGACTCAGACTCAGGGTGTTAAAAACCCTTTTTGCATTGCATTTAGGTCATATCTCAGATCTCTAAATATCTAAAAATTAGGAAACTGAGACCTTGTTGATTTAGTGGAGTATGTTATATGGTAAAGCACTTCATCAGAATAAATTGTCATTTCAGGATATATTATAGTTTGAGAAGTTGCTTTTTATATTTTTTGTTCAGGGCTAGGCCTATTTTGATAATATTTTAAAAATATATTCCATATTCACCATATATAATGCTTTTACAGATTTGATTATATTAATTCAGTTATTTAATCTCTCTACTGCATTAATTAAATAAGAACAGTGTCAAGTTGAATTTTTATTCCTCTGTATTTCAAGCACTTGAAACATGGAATTAACTTAAGGTACAAGAAAGTGAACTATCAATAGATTAGAAAGTTCATCATATGGCAATCTCCTTGCAACACTTGCTGCATTTCAACATAGATGGCTATGCATTCTTGGAATACATTGTGGCCAGTGATGAAACTTGGTGTTTATATCATTGTACTGTGCCACTTCCAAACCTGAATTCAAATCTGTGACTATGCAGTAGCAACATCCATTCCTCTACTTATCTGAAGAAATTCAAGAAGCAAGTGTTTTCTGGTAAAGTGAAAGTGACAATATTCTTCAACTATTGAGGCCCATTACTGTTAGAATTCAAGGAGCCAGGTGTCATTATCAATGCAGCACAGTAATGCAAGATACTTGAATGAATGTTTGTGTTGTGCCATTAAGAATAAACATCCCAGAAATCTCAATAAAGAAATAATCCTGATGCATGACAATGCACACTCTCATATTGCCATTTTCATAAAGGACAAATTGCAAGCCCTTAACTAAGATTCTGGAACATTATCCTTACAGTTTAGATCTCTCTCCTTACAATTTTCACTTCTTCAGTCTGCTAAAAAAACATTGAAAGAAGTAGATTCCTGTCGGATAATGATGTGAATCAGGCTGAATTGAATTTTTATGCACAACAGATAATAGCTATCATAACAGCAACTTCAACCTTGTTTATCAATGAGATGATTATCTTAATGCCTACGGAAATCATTTTTAATTATCTTTAACCATCTGAAATTATTGACTCCAAACAAACTTTTTGGTCATGCCATATAATAGATGATTTGATAGATAAATTCCAAGAAATGTAGGATTTAGGATTTAACATGTATATATATCTGAAATTTTTGTTTATTCTTCTTAATCAATACTTAGTTCCCTAGTTTAAAGTTCCTACATCTGAAAACAAAAATATTAATACCATAAGTGAATTTATTTTATTAAAGACTTTATTATCTACAATAATCCAATTTTCTTTCAGTGATATGGCTATTGATATACAAATGAAGCACCTTTTTAATTAATTCATAACATTTTTCAAACTGATCTTTTTATGCTTAAACAAACAATTCTAACTTTAGAAAATATTCCAGAAATAAAATTTTATATAATTTTACTAAATTATCTACATACAATATATATTTTATTAAAATAATAATAATTTAGTATAACTAATATTAATAATATATTCAGAGATAGATTTATTAATATAATCTAAATATCATCTATATCTAATCTATTGGATTCTTTTATATAAATACAAGCAATATCTTTGCACAAAATACAATACATGGTACCAGAGCCAGATTAAGATCTTTTGGGGTCTAAAACAACAAAAAATTTTTTAAATAAATTATGAATTTGTTCAATACTGCCTAGGAATCCCCAAAGGATAATAGAGTGCTTTTGACTAAGTTACTAGTTAATTCTTAGCACTAAGAAAGCAGACCAGTACACTACATTAATAAAAATAATTTCATATTAAATTATTTTTATTAATATAATTAAGTTAACTACTGTTTAAAGCAGTTAATGATTTTTAAGCCTTAGAGTGCTTTTGATGTGCTACTGTCGTTTGGGGGCTCCTAAGCATGTGCCTATAGCAGGAGTCGGAAAACTATGGCACGCCGCCTCTTTTGTATGACTTGCAAGCTAAGAATGGATTTTACAATTTCAATTTTTTTTAAATTTTTGAAGTACCTGCTATAACGACTGTCAGCCAAATTGCGGAATTTCGAGAAAGACCACATGCGGCATGCCTGTAACTTCCCATTCGCACGCTCTTGGTGGCTTCTGCTGTTACTCCACGCAATCACAGTTACAAGTAGGAAGAGTTTATAGTATCACATATATCATTATTCTTCTCATGCTGTTCTATCATGAATCTGTAATAGTTCTCTGTATCATTCTCTTTTTATAATCCATGCTTATTTATTGATATACAAGGTGAATCCGAAAAACTGGGCAAAATTTTACGGGCTGATAGAACGCAGCTATATGAGCAATTCGTCAGAGAATATATGGTCGGAACGCATGCGATGTTCTCTTTTTATAATCCATGCTTATTTATTGATATACAAGGTGAATCCGAAAAACTGGGAAAAATTTTACGGGCTGATAGAACGCAGCTATACGAGCAGGCTCCATGCCAAAAATCAGTGTGTTCGGTTTCAAGAAAAACACCCGGTATATATATATTATAATGAGAATCTTCAAGATTTTTTTCTAATTTTTGAACAAATTTTTCTCAAATATTAAACCATTGTTCAAAATTCCACTGGTCTAACAAAATGTCAACATGGGATAGTGCTGTACTGTGACTAAAGCACTTGTAAATTTCTTTTTTACTGTCTTCTTCCCCCTCTTGGAGTTGATTACTAACAGAAATAATAATATATGCATCACTTATATATTGAAATGCTGACTAATGTGAATTACAGAATCACTTTGTAATCATTTGCCAAGGATTTCTTTGTTGATATTTTCAAGACTAAATTTTTCATTAAATCTGTTATTTTAGATATGCATTATAAATATATACACACACACACACACACACACAATTTATAAATCAAGCAAAACAAAAAAAAAATTCTGTCATGCATGACTAATATAAAAAGATGATAATATGTGAATAATTGAGTGTATAAAGAAAAAAAATAACAAAAATAAATCAATATATTTACTCCATAGTGTTATTATTTCTAACTACAGCAATACTTCACATAGTCCGGTTAATTGGTTCCTTTCTCTTACCAGACTAATTGAAACCAGACTGTTTGAAGTACTTAACCTATGAAAAAAATCCTTCACATAGTCCGGTTAATTGGTTCCTTTCTCTTACCAGACTAATTGAAACCAGACTGTTCGAAGTACTTAACCTATGAAAAAAATCATAATTGGTTCCAGGAAATTTTAGATTTGCTCATATTTTTTAAATCCTAAATTCTTACATTATTGATTATTTCTTTACACATTAAACATTTATAAATCTTTTATAAAGATTTTATAGACAGTAGAAAGGGTCAGAAAGTGAGTCCGAGCCATAAAGATGAATAGATAAAGGGGGCTCACTCAGAAGGTGAACGCATTCACTTTTTCCAAATTGGTCGCTCGGCGCGAGACTGAACAATTCAACGAGAGATGAGAAGTGTCTGGCAGTGGCAAGATCGATTTGGTTCTTCACAAGTCACTAACTACTTGAAAAGGCGCATTTCATGAAAAATTAATGATTAAATTCATTCATCTTGTTTTATTTAAAGTTTTTATTGTAAATAAATGAACAAAAAATTTTAACTCAAAGATCTTTTTTATCAAAAAAAATGCAAAATTGATGTCTGCACAAGTTTCTTTTGTTTCTGTTCTTCATACATCTTTCTGTAGCATCGAATTGAATTTATCTTAAACAAATATTGTTAAGATAAATTTGGCAACACTGGAGCAGCTGCCTGCATGTCTTAGCTCATCAAATAGTGGCTATTCGAGTCATATAAAAGTACAGTATTAAGTAGCAAGCACACTTACATTTCATATTTATTCTAAAAAAAATAAAATAAATTAAAAATTTTTATTAACAATTACAATCCAGACTATAGTTAAACCCGGATGCAAGGTATTGTGAGGATCCCGCAAGGTGTCGCTGTCATCAATATTCGAATCAACGTCAGTGGTCAGTTCCTAACACCAGAGGTAGATTATAGTGATACCTCAACACTTATTATAAGACGAATTTGTCAAAATGTGCCGTTTGTAGGCAAGCACGTTATTTTAATTATTAGCGTATTTAATTAATTAATTGTTCGAGCAATCATTATTGGCTATCGTGAGTAAGGACACATGGAGTCCGGGTTGAAGGAGACACAAAAACGACGATATATGATATATATAAAACAATAACATTTATTTACAATGATGGAGTACAAGTAAGTAGTAACATAAATGAAATATGAAGCCAAGGAAACGATTAATGAGCATATAAATTCCTAATTAATTTAGATATATTAATGCGATTAACTTAGCGAACGAGCAAAGTAGTTCGTGAAGGTAAGTATTGGTGAATGAGCCTAAATGGGTTTGTGACTAAGCAGATGGGTTGACATGTGAGAATGCCCTATACAACGCTACGTACCTGGATCATGGATGAGTCGGACTTGGAACTCCTTCTTCTGTTCAGAGAGGACAAGTTATCTCTCAGGCTTCTTCAAAGAGAAGGGAGGACTGGCTTATCTCCTTGTCTGGATTCAGGGGACGACTGGGTTATCTCCCTGTCTGGTAATCCAAAGAACTCATCAACCCATCGACTCATCACCGACTCGGCCTCTCCCCTCGCCTTTTATCTGTTGGTCAAGGGAGAGCTCATGAGTCAGTGTTGACATCATTCAGATGTTGCAATCTTAGCTGTTAGCAAGGAGAGTTCCTCATCCAAGCGGTTCTCAACCCGACTGTTTAGATAAAGTGAATCAAAAGGAAGTTAAGTCAGCGTTTCCCTTGCTTTCAACTGATAATTTTTGTGTAAAGTTACAATATTGTATAAAATTAAATGAAGTATTATTTTTACAAAATTGATTAAAATATTAAATTATACAATTATTGAAATAATAAATTGAATATTAATAACATAATTTTTATGACAATTACATAGGAATTAATTTGTCAAATATGGTGGGTCCTCTGACCTTACAGTATTGCTGTAATTATATTCTATTTCAAATTGCATTTTATTTATATACAGGGTCGTGCAGGTAAATCCGGACAAATTTAAAGCACGAATTTTCGCTATTTCTGTTTTGGTGGGAATTTGGCTATACTTGCACGTGACACGGTAGTGACCTTGGTAGAGAGTAGGCATTCACAAAATGGCCGCCAAGTCATCAGCACGTGCAGAGCACGATCGGAAAGTGGCTATACTCGATTCTCTTCGCGCCGGAAAGTCGCCGCGAGAAATAATCGAGTAGTTCGGTTACAAAAAGACGCAGGTTTATGACCCAGCGAAGAAGTTCAGGGAGTCTGAGACGGAGGAAGTTATTCCTGA